>VZTJ01002937.1:126825-165335 GCA_013397795.1 Orthonyx spaldingii | reverse complement strand
AGTGAGGGAGAGAGGAAGGAAGGAAGGAGGGAGGGAGGGAGGGAGGGAGGTAGGGAAGGAAGGAAGGGTATAAAAGCTACTTTCAGTGAAATCAGAGCCTGTGGGAGGGGTAAGTGAGGGTAGTAGCAAAGCATAGGTTTAACAAATTAAAGAACAGCAGAACACTTTCAACTAGACAATCAGCATAGATATGGGATTAGAGAAATAAAAAAATGTTAAGGATTTTTGCAAAATAGGTGCAGCATGGTTAGCTGTGAAGCTGATCTTTTGCATTTCATATTTTAAATTGACACTGACAAATGGAAAAAATAGGTAATTCAGGAGGTGAATGTATGTGTTTGTTTTGTTGGAGACACTCAAATTGCAGAATCTACTGTGAAATTAGAGATGCTTAATGAAGTTTGAACTTAACCACATTTAGAAGTGATTTTAAAACCCCATATTGTTTCACTTCTGAGGTGTTAGCAGCAGGCGGCTTGGGCTAGAATGAAGGAGAGCAGTGGGACAACTATTGTTCTAACTCTTCCTGTGGGATAGGGCGGGGACAGGGAATTGACTGCTGGTGCACCATTCTTTGGATAAAAATGGTGTATTTTGGTGGATTTAGTAAACTCACTACCAGACTGAGAATTCTAAGGTAATGAGAAAAACTCTGTAGAAACAAACGGTTTCATAAATAAGATGTAAGGTTTTGAAATGCTGTTTCATTTCCAGTTGGAAGAAAACTTCATAATTTTAGTGGTTTTCTCAGGTCTGTATTGCATTTTCACTTTTTTTAGTGTATTTACATGAAAAATTTCAAAATGAGATTTTGGTACTGTGTTCCTGACCAGGTAGAAAGCAAAGTTTTATCACATTGTCAAAGTCTTTCCCATTTGTTTCTGGAGACTAAGCTTGGGTGAAATCTGTCTTCTAATTTCAGCAGAATTGTATTCAAATGCAATTCTGTCAATGCTTAGCAAACCCTAGCATACCCTAGCACTGAGTCTTGCTTCCATTTGCCTCTGATTTTAGAGATTATGATTGAAGAGGTCTTCTGATATACATGAATGCAAACCTAGTCATCCTGATGACAAAACTAACCAAAAGAACAGAACAAAACCAAAGAGCCTTAATTGTGATGTTGCAAAAGTGACTGCTAATAGAGCAAACCTTCTCACACCAGTTTCTTAATCCTCTACTTTATGACTTTTTTTATGTAAGTCATCTTTTAAATCTCTGACCCTTTACCTGCTTGTTGAGACTGTACCATATAGAAAGCTTGCAGATTGGAAAGCTGCACAAGTAAGGAAGTTTATAGCACAGCCAGCTGAAGCACTACTGTCTGGCCAGTTAAAACACGAGCCTGACAAGTCAGTGAGACATTATGGGCTTTAGTCAGAGCTTTCAGGACGAGCTTTTAGCTCCTCCTTCCAGTGGAAGGAACAAATGTTGGAAGCATTTGTGCAGTGAAGGTGCCATTGGCACTGGGGTGCAGAGCATGTGAGAGGCAACAGGGTTAGTCAACTGAGGAATATCGTACCAGCGACCATATCTGAATTGGTGTTCTTGCCACAGGCATCAGCACAGTGGGACCAGGGGTTAAGAGAGCTAAGTAGGCTTAAGTGAGCAGAGAGATGTAATTTCTGAAGTTGCTTCCTCCTTGCAAAAGTTACAGGATATGTGTTGCCTCATTAATATTAAGTTGTATCAGAGTTAAACTCAGGAGTTATGAGAGCCTTCTATCTTATCCTTCATCTCAGGGATGCATGAAATTGCACATGGTAAAATGTTATTGCCAAAATAACTACACAGAATTGGTTCCTATGATGTAAAGGCAAATGCACACATGAAGTGGACTACATTTTGATGAATAGTTGGTTTTCTTCCCATATGTGTGTCTTTTGAGGTACACAAGCTTCCTGTTGTGTATTTTGGACCAGCAGAGATTTTATGATGAGATGAGTTATAAGCATCAAAGTGAAGTTGATATGTTTGAATTCTGTAGTGGTTTCTGTGTACTGTTGTCTTATGCTTGTAGTGTTGCTCTGCGGATGCCTGTGTGTAGAAGAGTTGATGGAAACTCAGAAAGATATTCAGGTTATAAGGCAAACTTGCCTTTGGTTTTATGAAAGCAACTATTTAAATTATTCCATGTATCAGAAGATTTAACTGCTGAGATTGTCTTTCAAGGTAGTGTAAATTCTAACCTATGTTTAATTCTGGCAGAAAAAATGATCTACAAAGGAAACTGTACCTGTGTTATTTCTTTCTTCTGAAAGAGTTTCCACTTATTGCTTTACCAATACCTCATGTTCCTCTCTGTTACAGCAGGTGAAAACTGAAGTAGCAATTTCAGTGCCCCTAGCTCTCAGTCTAGAAAAGATATAATTTAAAGAAATAGTCTTCTGCATATTTATTATATGCCATAAAGATACAAAAATGAGACAAGCCTTTTTCTTTCTCCCTCTTCCTCACCTTTAGTATGGTGTTTCTCTTTAAGAAGCTGCTAGAGACAGCTGTCTAGAGGCAATCTGTTTTTTATTATAAACATGGAGCCTCTCTTCCCTACCACTCCCAACAGGAAAAACATGTCTTGAGTCTTCCAGTAAGATAATTTTAAAGATTCTAGCTCAGTGATAGAGCTTGTAGTTTTGTGCTGCCTACACTGGGGGCCTTTGATAAGAGCCACACCTGCTTGGCATCATTGGCATCAGCTGCACAAAATAGGAACCCTAAAACACCTGGGCATTTTCCCTGCTGAAACTAATCTGCTCTGGAAGAAGTCTCTGACTTGGGAAGGCTGGGGGAGGAATATTCCTGCTGCTCACTTAATGCATCTAGCTGAGGTCAAACAAAGAGGACAGAAGTTAGGACTACAGGCTCCACCTGTAGTTAATGGAGAGGTTTTTTCAGGGGCAGTTAATTCAGGGCATTTAAAACAGCAGTGAATAATTTTCTGTTGGAGTTTCCATTCACAGTTACCAGCAATGGGCCAAGGTTAAAAGTAGCAAGGGGGATGGAGGGGTTGGACAGACCAAGAAAAGCTACTGATGTAGTTTCAACATGGCAGCATCTGTTACAGTTTTAGGGTACAATTTTATGTCATTTCTTTGAGTACAAAGGCAGCTTAAAAAGTTTCCTCTGCTGCCTGCTGGTATCCAGCTCTTGCAGAGAGTGCTTTTTCCTGTCTCCCGTAGGTCTCTCTATCCATGTTTTGTAACAGCTTGTGGGACCCTGCAGCAAATCGGATTACTAAAATGACTGGGGTTTTGTTGAGAGGTGCTTTTTTTGTGTAGAAACAACAAAGGTTGTGGAGTGTTTGTGTTTGCCCTGAACATCTCAAGGATCTGGTTTGGGCTAAACCCACAAACCATGGCACAGCTGGGCAGGAAGAGGAGCAGACTGCAGCGCCGGCATCTATCTGCTTCTGCCTGAAACCCTCTCCAGCTCTGCTGTTAAAGAAAATACAGAGGGACTTCACAAACAGCATGAATCACCCTGATAAATAATGATCTGGTTTTGCATAGCCAGGTTTCTGGAGTATTGAATAAACCCTGGCTGGCAGTAAGTTGAACGTGTTCATTTCGGACTTACAAAGGAAATGACAGTTTCAGCTTTTGGGTCCCTGAATTTGCCATGTTGTTTGAAGTACCGGATTAAAAGACAGGTTTGGAGATGGACTTTTTTTGTTTTTTTAAAATACTTGTAACCGCCTGTTATATGTAGTCTTGTCTCTTGTTAGAACTGTATCCAAACAACGTGATGGGGAAAGGTGTAGAAAAAAAGTACTTCATTTAAAATGTTTAATATCCCTTGCCTTCTGTGAAGAGTTAGATATCTCTTTTACTCCGTATGTACTCCTGTACTGACCCAGACACTCCTGACTTTCTTCACTAACCTTTTCTGACTAGCATAACCTGGGATGAAGCTGCATAATTCTCTCTCTTGTTCTAGAAAAGTTAAAAGACCAGAGGAGGAGCACAAGACCTTTGCGGACCCACCCTTCAATCCATCTCATTCTGAAGCATGGGGAGGACTTCTGGTCCCCTTGTGATCCCATCAGCCACTGAGCCCAGGCTTGCTAGGAGATTTTAGTTTTACCGCAGCGATTCCTGAATTACAGTTTTATCATTTTAGTAGTAAGGCTTTTCTTTTTGCATTGCATTATTCTTGAATCTTATGTCTGTTTCTTTCTCGAGGTGTTGTTTTCTTTTTCCCCTTTCCTCCTGCAGTCAGATGTACACTGCAAATGGCACAGACAGTGCCTCCTATTGTGGCCCAGGCTCAAGACTTCACATATGTAAAATGTGACTTGCAGCACTTTCTTTGAAGCCTAACCACAGCCAGGGAGCTGTAATTGCAGTCTTTGATTTGTGCCGACTTCACTTGTGGATTGGGCTTTGCTAGGGCATGCCTCGCCTGGCGAGACTTCAGCTGCAGCCCCCCAGTGAAGCCTTAGATGTGGGAAGTCTTCAGTCTCCTTAGTACATGCCTGTGGTTTCTTGAAAAGAATCCTGATTTGACCTGTTTTATATCTGTAAGGCAACACCATCATCACTCGTATTTTTTAGACATGATTTGGTTTATCAGCAGTAGAGGCAATTTCCAGCGTGTAGCCTTAATGTGCAGCTGGGGAAAGGCTGAGTTCTAGATGCTGTTTTCAGGCTAGCTACTGTGTAATTTGCTGTACTGCAGTGTTTGCTTGGAAATAAAAATACGCGGGGCTTCCCTGTGCCTGTCCCTTTCCAGAATCACCGTGGCGTCTCTCTAGAGGAGCTGGGCATAGTTAGGAGCTATGGAAAGGAGGCAGGCACTGCAAAAGCTGCCTCTGGATTGAGGAACAAGCAATGGCCGCTGTTGGAAAAGCTGAGGGCCAGAGCAAGGCCATGGTCGTTATTTTAACCTCCTGACTTCAAAGACAGCTTGCTGGTAAGGGAAGGGGGGAGGAGGCAGGGAACCATCTCAACAGAAGAGCATTTCATTTCCTTCAGTGAAGTAGAGATTCCTGGCTGCTAATGGGGAGTAGCTCTGAATCACAGCACTTGTATCAGACTGCTGTGAACTACTGGCCTGGCGCCTCAAGGCCATTCCTCAACAGGAAGCTGAATGTTTTCATGTAAGACTGAGAGGAAAACCTTCCCAGGAAGAGCAACCTGGACCAAACCTTTGAAAATCCGGGATGAAAAGGCACAAAATAAATATAAAGCTGCAGGGTGCTCTCCCCAGTGTTTCTCTGCTGTTTGCTTGGCCTCTCTTTCGTGCTCCTTGGAAAGGTAGAGTCCTTCATAGCTCTTTGATCCGCACGTGTTACGGAGCACTGCGCTACTTTATAAAAAATTATAAAAAAAAAAAGGCAGGAAGCTCAGGAGGCTTTTTTTAGTTGGGACATGGGCTGGTTTTACAAGGAAATAGGAGCGGAATTACTCAATACAGACCACCTCTGTTGAAACTGCTGGTTTGCCAGTGGACTTTTAGCTGTGCTGTTTAAGAGGCCTCAGTGGCTTTAAATGTCCTTTTGTGGCTACCAGCAGCAGGTGAAAGTTATTCCTTATGTATCAGGGGTGGCAGTATTGGGTGAGGAGGGAGTCTGCATCAAATCTAAGCTATACGGAACAGTTTGCCATAGATTTGTGCTTGTCTTTTCTACCTTAGCCTGCAGCTAAACTTGAGTATCTTCAGCTTTCCTTTCCACTATAACAGTAGCCATGTGGGTGACCTCTGATAAGGAGCCAACTTGTTTAGTAAGATTTTGGGGCCTCATCTTATGCTGATTAAAATCAAAGGGTACAAAATCAGTTTTGGAGGCTTTCTACCCTGGTCTACATAAGGCAATGTAACTCCTTACTCAGGAGCTGCCACTCTACTCAGCCACTATGGGTGAAACACTTTGTGTTGTAATGGTTTACAGGGAAGCTGCAGCAGATGGGAGGTGGGTGCTCCATTATAAATGGCCCTGATTTAAATACTACTGAAATGTATTGTAATGTAAAATTTGCTGACTAATTCAGCGTGGCTCTTGCAGGATGAAGCAGTCTATCTATTATGATTAGTCTAAAAGAAGTTTGACTTGTGGTTTAAACCATTCCTTCATAAACTTGTTCTGTCTTGCCTCACGTGACCCAGGGTGCTGGAAGTGTATCTTTATGTGACTAAGCATTTTGTTTCTTCTCGTGAAAATTCGTTACCTTCTCCACGGAACTGCATTCTTGTGCTAATTTTGATCATTCTCAAAAGCTTTGCTCATTGAACCCTCTACTTGTTTGGCAGTTGAGCAGTACATGGAGACCTAGAGGTTAATGTTGATTTTTCTGAGATACCAATAATCCCCAAACAGTTACTGGAGAGCATGTGTCCATGTGTGGAAAAACGTCTTGACTCATTAGAGAGATTTTGGGTGGAGACCCTGTTACAACCCACTTGTCTGGACCAGAAGGGCAAGGGTGATGGTAGAGTTAGCAATTGTGTAGATCAGCTGATGTAACCCAGAGACCTAGTGAGCAAGAACTGTTCCTCTCTGGATGAGCAATTCCTATTAGGCTTGTCCTGTGGGCCATTTCACATGCTCTAAGAACATAAATCCTTCCAAGATCTAGTGAACTTTACTGCTAGGGAGGAGGCCCATGGTTCTTACACAGCTGGAAGATGTTCCCTACCCCACTGAAGAGCAGAACAAAGCATGAGGACGGATGGTAGAATCAGTGTTCACACAAGCCCCATCCACCACATTTCTCTACCAAACTGCTTGCAGAAGACAGCATTTTTTCATTTCTGCAGGGAGGAGAGCCTGAGGCTCTGAAACAGAGGTTTAATTGACCTCAACCACTGCACTGCAGTACCAAAGCCTGAGGATATCTAGTTTTGTAATGGTATCTGGGTCAAATGTTGTAGATAAATGAAATCCACTACAAAAGGGAAGTACTTCTGTAATATGCTGGATGCTTAAAACCCCACCTGTCTAGTTGGTATCTATTTACAATCCTAAGTACTTTCCATAAATATAGCTGCAAACTTCAAGCAAAAGCAAATAGTAATAAATTCTGCATTTAACTTTGACATTGTAATGCACATTCCACTAATACAGTTGTCGTAAGAGTTACAGTGACCCATCACCAGCTTCTTTGAAGAATATTTTTTTTTTTAAGGCTTCATATAGTCTTTATCACACTCTCTCTCTCTCTCTTTCCCCCCCTCTTCCCTGTAGGTGGGAAAAGAAATGCTTTCTCAACTTGCAAAGCAAAGGCGGCGACACCAGGACCCCTTCTGGAGATGGAAGCTTGTTAAACCCTAGGTGTGTCCTTCATCCGCACAGACCACCCCCAAGGAGTCTGTCTAGGATGTCATTCACCCTGATGTCACTGCTAGAGACACTGAATCATAAAGACAATCACTGCCAAAATTCTTCACTATCACGAGGTCCAGCCCCGATATAAATAGAGCAAATGAGCTCCTGGGTCAGCAGAGCGGCTTTTGTCTTCACCTCTGCCTTGCACTCTTAAGCCCCCGTCTCATCTGTGTCCATATTGAGTCAGCAAACACAGTAGCATGGCTGTCTCTGCCTGCTTCAGCCAGCAGAATAACGTAGACCACAGCTGCCCCATACAGCACATCGAGGAATGGAATTTGCCTGGACCAGGATCAACCTTCTTTTTATTTAATGGTGCGACAGGATCAATTTTGGTTTTAGCTTTTTTTAAGAAACTTGAATGCTTTTATATTTTAAGTTTTAGTTTGTAATTTCTTTGGTGTATATTTTACTAGGTCTGAGCTTTTAAACAAATGTCAGAAATCTGAAATACTTTTCAAGTAAAAAGAGTTTTTCTTTTTTTTTTTTTCTGCCAGAGGAAAAATCTGTATGGAAAAAAGGTGACTATTTTGTTAAACTATTTGTAACAAATAGTGGCCTCTCAGTCTATATAATACAGTGTCCTATAGAACTAAATAAATGTAACAACAGTCAGCTGGTCAGTAGACATGTTAGTCTTGCATCATCTACTCTGTAAACATAAGCAATACATCCAGCAAATCTGACTGCAGTGAGTTCTCCTTCTCACCCATTCCCCTTCTCCTTGTAAAAAGCCCAGCACTTGAATTATTACTTCAATTGTTCTGTATTTGTATCTGTTTTTGTTAGCCTGTTAGTGGGATTTTATGCCAGTTGTTGAAATGAGCATTGATGTACCCATTTTTTAATAGTAAGGCACAGCCTTTGCCAAAAATACTGTCAACCAATTTTTTTTTTTGTCATTCCAGTTTGAGTTAATGTGCTGAGCATTTGTTTTTTAATAAAAGCTTTGTAATAAAACTAACTGTCTTAAAAATTGGCTTAAAAAACCAAAAAGAGCAGTTTGTGCTAGAATTCCTCATAGGTAGAAGCAAGCTCGGGAAGGCACAGTCACTTGTAAGGCTGAAGACTTTTGGCTCAGTCTTCTGTTGTGGGAAATACAATGTGTCTGTTTGGTTCTTTTCTCATCTGAAGTGATTTAGAAAATAATTTTTTCTTTAAAAGTGAGCAGAAGTCTCAGTTCAATACCAGGAATAAGGAATGAGGAGGCTCAATGCTCCCTTGTTGCTCAGTTAGCTTTGGCCTAAGTAGAAGAACTAAGGATCCCTTGATACTCATTTTCCTAGCAAAATCTTAGGGAAGGGAGCACTGGTTTTAAGCTGATGATTAGGAATATAGATTCCCTTCTTTCTGGATGCAGTCCATGCCCACATGAGAGGTAGAGGCCTACGGTTAAACTTCTTATAGCTGTATAAATTATCCCACAGCCAGGGACTGAAGCTGGCTGCAGAATCAGCTGTGGAAAGCCTTGTTTCATGGTCTGAGATCCAGAGTCGGCATGCCCTGCCTACTGCCAGTGGTGCCTGGGAGATGTTCCTGCCATAGCAAGCAGCACAGCTGCCTCACTTCTACTAAGGGACCTAAAAAAACCAGACACAGGAGCCATAAATAAACTACTCCACTAATTTGTGAGTGCAAAAGAAATATTATGAACTGTACATTGAATCACCATTCCTTGTATTCCAGCTCCTAAATCTTGTTGGGTGTGAGACTGAACTGAGTCAAGCTTAAGCTACAAGAAATTACATGGGTCAGCTACTGCCTAAGGAAGCTCTGGAACTGGATTGTTTATAAAAATGACCCTTTAACTCTGTTGCATAAGAAATTTCATAATCAAAGATGTTATAAAACAGCTTCCTCTTAAACCAGTATGCACTGCACACATGTCCAGTTTTAAGGCTGTAACCAGCATATTAGTTCTTGCAATATTTATTTCTAGCAACTAGTGATTATGTTTAAAAAAAAGAAAAACAAGTGACCAGGCTCTCAGATGGCAGGAGAAAATATGTCTTGAGAGAGCAGCAACTGTATACTGGAGTTTTGCAAGACTTGGCTATGTTTCCATTCAACTATCCCAGCCTTTGCTGGAAACCTGTCTGGCTTTTGGTTTGGGGTTTGGTTTTGCTTTTTAAATGGGAAAAAAGGCAAGTACTTAGTGCAGTAATTGTTCTAAATCAAGGATTACTGCAGTGAGATCTGCAAATTACATGTTCCAAAGATAACAGTTCTTTTTAGAACTTTATACAACACAACTACTTTGTTTAGATTTTTTAATGGCTATTTAAAAAACCATTTACCCATTCTGAAAAAAATTGTTCCCAACAGAAGCATTGGCTTCATGCAGCACGTTGTCCGAAATACACTGTTGTGAACAGTTGCCTGTCTTAAGGATGAAAGGTCTTTCAGCTCTAATAGTGAAGAAAAAGAATTTGGGAGCTAAAAATAATATCTCTGCTATTAACATACAGTGAACAAGCACCATGTGTTGGGCTTATTCATAGATCAAAGACCTTTCACATACAGCAGCTATGGGAAAGGTTAACTAATATGCAAGGCTTAGGACGCTGCCAGGAGAGCACCTGAAACAGAGTAACCTTGCTATCCCAGAATACCCCCTGTGACTTGGATCTGTGCCCACTCCTGCCCTCCCCTGCCAATTGGCATTTGTTCCTGGGGGACCAAAAGAGCAAACTGAAGTGGGCTCTGACTGTACTGTGCCAGCTTGTCGGTGGAGACAGATGAACTAGTAAAGATGGCCAAGCAATGATGGTGTTATCCTGGCAGTAAGACTAAGTTTAAATCCTTGTGACATGGAGCAAATTATTCCAGGTGAGACTCAAAACCAGCACCTAATTCCTGATGTGCAATTTAGGCAGAAATCAGAATCTAACCATGTCTCTTTTGGGTGCCTGAGGAGATGATTATCCTATATTTCCCACAGAAAACATCTTCAAGGATTTAAATGCTCCCACCTAATGGCTGTGTTAATTATCCAGACACTTCTGTAAAAGCATTCACAAACCACTCTCTGCCCCCACACTTGGTTCTGTGCATGTGCTAAAAGCAGTTCTTGCACAGATCACAGCATGGGTAGTCTAGTTCATAAACATAGACCTATCCCAGTACCTAGGAAACACAGCCTTCCCCCTCCCCTCACCAAAAACAGCAGACACAGAACAGGGGAGTTGAGCCAGGATTATTTACAGCTAATCAGGCCAACATCACAGGATGGTCTGGCTCCTCAGGCTTCTGGATCACCTGGACCAGAGCCATTTTCCGTGTTACATAAAAGAACAGTGCTTCAGCTAACTTTGGCTTCTTACACAGCAAGTGATGACAGATTCACTAGTCGTGCTTATAGGGACTCACCAGCTTGAATTATCTGCGGTTGTAGTTTCCGCTTTGAATTAGCCAACAGAAAAGGCAGTAACTTAGTTGTCCAAGGGATAGTTTGATGGCTGGGTCAATTTGCAGCAAATGTAGGACCTTAAGGACCCAATCCTTGCTCCAGGCTCTAAGACAGCAGAACCCACAGCATCAATTGTCTGCACTCCTTCGAAACCACTACAGTGCACAAGACTTTGAAGCAACCATTCTGTTTACTGGTGGCCTCCTGCTCTGATCTACGTGGCAGCTACTTAGGCTAAAGCAAGATGGGCAGAAAACGAAGGACACTACTGAGACTAAGAAATGCCCCATAACCTCTCCCATAAGGAAGCTGCAGTTTGTTCCCTTCATTAGCAAGGGGACTAATATGCAAGGAAGCCTCTCCTCCAGCACAAGGACCTAACACAAAGTAAAACCTTAGAGGGGAAAGAAGTAACTCCACAAACAGTCAGAAGTCTACCAGCTATGAATACATTTCTCCTAAGTCAGGTCACTGAGAAACTACTGGGCTAAGAAGGAAGTCAGCCAAAAGGAGAGCAGCTGTAACAGGAAAATGGTCAGCTGTAAACACATTCCTAGATGAAACCAAAAACCTAGAAAGTATGCCCAAACACATTCATTTTTCCACAACACGTCAGGAAGAGAAACTCTGGATTAATGTATGAATTTACCCTGTGAGTCTCCTCACAGATACGAAGCTCAGCTTTAGAAAGCCAAGCAAGAAAATGGGCATCTGCCCAGAAAAAGGGACATACCTGCCAGAAACGGGAGAAATGAACCTCTTAATCACCAGGTTTTGGCTGAGTCAAAACAAGGACTGAAATACTGTTCCCTGTCCTCCCTAAACAGTCATACCTTCAGGCCATGGGTTTTACGTGATGTCTTCTCTTCGTCTGGGACACTCCTCCTGCAACAACCATGCCTTCACAGAATCATAGATGTCTGCTTGGCTGAGATTACAGTCATTGCATACCTGGTCTGGGAACCTTAGAAAACGAACGTTTTCTTCTTGTGAATGATGTTCTACAAAATACATTTTGATAAACTCACCCATCCCACCTTCCAGAACCTCGACACATACAAATAAGCAACAGGTTCGTTAACTTGCCAGCTACGGAAAATCAGCATAAATCAGCAGAGTTAGGAGAAAAATTTCTGCTTCACACTAGAAGAGCAACTCACCCAAGAAGTGATCTGCACCATTCACTGTGCTGAGAAAAGGTAACTGACATAATAAAATCTTCAGAAGAATAAGAAAAGTAACATACTCCAAAACTTAATGATGGTCAAGAGAGTTATTTGGAGAGGCATTCTTTGAATTTGTAGGATTTCCTACAGCTAAGAAAAGTGGCTAAAAAAATCCTACAGGATATCTATTTGGCTGAGTTAGGACATCTCTGTCTTTTAAGACAGAGATAAAAAGCCACAGAAACAAGGACTCAGATCTTGACAAAGCAAAATGCTATAGAAGGATTAGTTTTTCTTGGCACCTGCCTGTGAAAGCAAAGTGCTGGGTAACAAAAGAAACAGCACATAGCACAACGTGGCAGTGACTACATCCCTTGATGAAGAAAAGCCTGAGATGGACAAGATTCTTACATTCTAGTTGCTGCTTTTGCTACCCTGAAATATGTTTCCTTTTCACTCTTCTTCTGTGAAATGTTTAATTTTGTCATGACTAACATCAGCAACAACAACTTCTTTCATTCTACACTCTATTAATCCTAAATTAATAGGCAGTAATCATATTTGCAAACAAATCATATGACAGAACAGTCACTGCTTTTTTCCTGTAAAGACCTGCTAGCTTCAACCTTTACTCAACTTTTTATGACACTATCCTGAAAGAATTTACAATCAAAACACCTTAATCTAATAACCCTCAACAAATTTAACCATGAATGGTTTTAGTCACTGTTTGAAAATTCAAATTTTATAAGGAAGATTTCACAGATGGTCTAAGTTTCCTTTTGTGTGGGACTGGTATAACTGCATGACCCATAAATCAAACCACTCGCAGCACTCAGTTAATCACTGAGCAGTCTAGTTCTGCCTACATTGGTACTCTAAAGCAGTTACTACCCATATTTAATTGTTTAGTAAGTGTGAACTTACTGAAATTACTTACTGAAATTGAATTGCGAGCAGTTTCTCAATATTCAAGCAGTTTATTCCCTTCTTCCTGTAGTCCATTTGATTTCACTTCTGCTCTAGGGTTTCTCCCTCCTCCCCCTTCTCTCTTGTGTTTGACTGACTCCTCTGCTCTTGGCCTGTCCTCATTGGCAGAAAGAGTTCCCTGCTCATGGACAGCACTGCTAACTGCTCTTGCCCACTCAGAAGCAGTCTCCCCTTTCCAATGACCTAATGCTGGATTTCCTATGAACCTAAAAAGATGGATTTAAATCTAGCACAGGTCTAATACCTATATTTTATTTTTATTCTACCCAGTTTGGAAATAAATACAATTTGAAGGAAGAAAGGGGAGAAAGACTATTTTCTAGACAAATGAAGGAAGAATTTCCCTGCATATCTGTTTCCCAAGCACACTTGAAGAATGGTACTTCCTTAGCTCCCAGGTATGTTGTGAGGATCAGATACAATTATATGTAACTCATGTAAACCACAGACAGAAGAATTAAGGGATATTTCAAATGAGGTGCATACAGCTACACTACAGGTAAAGTTATCATAACAGCTACCACATAATTATATAAACATGGAATATACTGTATTTATCAACCAAAATTCAAAGGATTCTTCATATCACCTTACTCCAGCTGTTGTCTCACCAGCTTGATCCTTTGCCATTTTTGGGCAGGAGTTAGCTCACTTTCAGAGGCAATGGCAGGGAAACTGAGACAGAACAGAAAGAACAAAGCACAGAGAAAGCTGATGGGCGTGGATTTGAGGGTTTCACCTGAACTATTTTCTGTTGGGCACTCATGCTATTGTAGCATTACCCTGTCATGACCTCAGGGAAGTATGGAGATACTCACGCTTAGGCTGAGGGTGTAACTAAGCAGAAGTAACAGCTCACAGAAAAGAAGAAATGGAAAAGTGCTAACACCAGTTCCAACTACCCATCACTACCAGCTGAACAATGAAGACTAGGCAGGACTTTCTCATCTGTCCCTTTACCAGATTTCATCCAGTGTCTTTTAGACATTGTGGCCAATACTTAATTAAAATAAGTGATTTCCAGGTGACAACTAACCAGGACAGAAAAGCTGCCCCATTCTTTGCAGCATACAGTATTTGGGGTTGAAGGATGTCCTTGCTAATTCACATCTTGAAATCACTTCTAGTCAAAGGTATCTATAATCCGTTAAGACATGCTGAATTTCCAGCTGCCAAATATCAAACTTTGTTACTTCTCTCTCCATTCCCCAGAAGATTCAGCAAGTTCTCCAAAACAACTTCCTTGCATCCAGAAAGTAGAGAATATGGCACTCCATTTAGATTGATTTTTAGGTTTTATTTCCCAGTTTCAATGTAAATCAGTTGTAAGTTGAGCTATGTGCCTGTGGACTAGCACTACTCATAACATGAATTAAATTAAATTCTAAGTCAAACTAGTACTAGCAATAGCTATACAGTTTTCTACCACTGTAGAAAAGCTCTGCCCTTTGCCAAAAAGCAATGAGCCTGTGGATGAAGATCGTGCCTATTGTAGGGCCATTTGACATATTCATCGTTAGCCGTTATTCTCCCCTTCTACTGCTACTTCAAATATTACATGTCATTAGGCTAAGCAATGGTTTCAGCTATAAACATGTGCAAATAGTCTTTAGAATATAACTCTGTCTTTGAGGTAAACTATAGGTTCATCTTTTAATCTATGACAACCAAGTGTCCTTACAAATTTAGATCCAAGTAACAATACTGGCTTCAGTTCATAGATTTGCCAGTTTAGCATCAACTTAGGCAACAATAGCTTTCAGTCTTAGCCAAAAATTGCTAAGTCTCTAAGAAAGACTTCTTCCTCAGTCTTAAGTAATGCTTTTGTTTAAAGTAATAAAAAATATTGTCTCAGGAAAACCACTCATGTGAAAGTCACAGCATCTTCTCCCTGCTCCCCCATATTCTCTCCTATTAAAAGAAAAATTTACCATTTAAAAACCCTTATCTTTCTAGTACTAAATAAATTAAATTCTCCAGGTATTTTCTGTCTCTTACTCTAAAGTAAGCTATTTAAATGCCTATCATCAATCTCACACTTCACACACACTGCCATTTTCCTAAAAGCAGCCAGTGGTTTTAGAACTCACAGCCTCATTCAAATAAGCTCCCTCTCAATGAACTATTTCCCTGCAGTCTATTTCACCCATGCTCCCCTGCAAAGGACTCACAGAAGTTTTTTCAGGCACTTAAAACAATATTTGGGTGTCCACTGCTCACTCTCTGACACTGATGTCACAAAAGCACTCAAATCCATCTGTAAGCAGATGGGATAACCCTTTGACCCAAAAGAAAGTGAGAGAGTGATGAAACCAGGAGGCAGTATTTTTTTTAGACTGTTAGAAGCATAGTCTGATTGCTACTGTCTGAAATTACTAATTATCAAGAGCAGAATTTTGTTCCTGCAAGCAATTATGTTCAAGAAAGTAGACAAAGAGGAAACAGAGGTAGGAAAGCATGAAAGTTGCTGTTTTCTTTCACATTGTCTCAAGAACTGAATGAAGGTGGGAGAACTTGCTATTAAAGTCCGTGCCAGTTCCTTTCTAATATTCTCCACTATTTTGGAAATTAAGTTCAAGATTTAAAAATAAACTAGGACCCCCAAAACCAGGCTCTTCAATAAATACTTTTTACAAGTTCTGAGAGGGATTTCAGTGCTGAAAAGAAATCATAGGAAGCTAGATGCCTCATCTGTTTAGATGTTCTGGAAAACATCACTAGGCTTCCAAATGAAATAAAAGGCTTTTAGAAATTTCACCCTAAATTGCAATGAAGAAAGAATTGCAACATCAGCTGTAAGGAACCCATTAGCCCCCTTGACATCTTCAGAGAAATAAAGCAGTTGTCAGAAACAGTTTACCTTTTACAACCTCTTTGGACAAAACCAACAGCTAAAAAGCCTGTGAAATACAAAAGCAGAGTATCTTGCACCTGCTTATGCTTGTGGCTTTGTAGGAGTCAAAGCAGCAGGTCCCAAACAAAGTTAATGTAAAGTAGATGAAGATTCTGAGTTGAAGCAAGAGCTTCCTTCCAATGACTGCAGTGCTCCAATCCAACTCAGGGCACAACTGCATGCCAAGGAGTCAGGGAACAGAGTGGTCCCTTCATTGCATTGGATGTTACCTACATAGGTCCTGCCACCAACAGAGCAGAGAAATGCCAGCCTGCTCCCAACCAAGATCCACTTACTGTAAATGTGTGGTTTTACCAATTTCTATTGCAAAAATGTTTAATAGATCCATTTGAGTATGCAAGGATAATTAAGAAAAAAAAAGGATGATTTTATTGGGTGCTAATTCACCACATGCAAATTCCAGCTGTTTACTGTAGACCTACCACCAAGCATACACTTCTTCCCACAGCTCATCAGAAAGCCTCTTGCTGGTGAAAGTGGTTAATCCACAACATTTTTGTTGCTGAATCCAATACTCCAAATGGGGGGTTTAAGTTACTAATGACAAAAAAACTTGCATCCTTTAACTAGTGAATACTGTAAGGGTTTGTCCATTTACAGAAAACCACCCCGGAAGTGGCTGCTGGCAGAAAAATTGGACCAGAATAGAAGAAGCTGTTACCAGGCAGGACACAGATGCACAAAGCAAAGCAGCACAAACAACAGGCTAGGAAAAAATCCTGTTATCTGGCAGCATGGGACAGCCAAAGTAAACGACAAGTTCCTTAGTGCCCGCCAAGCAAAAGCCTTGTGCTAAAATATCCTCCTGTGCTGTGACCAACTTGCAGCATCTGATCCCAGGCTGGAAACAAAGCTTGGCTTTACGCTTCACTGTGATGCCTCATGCCACCACATGACAAAAGAAATGGCTCCTTTAATAACTAGGTTTGATGTTTTGTATTATTCCTGCCCCAGAAGCAACCAAAACTTCCAGCCATCATTAGAGCTTTATGGTGCTGGTTTCTCTGCAAAGAATGCACTGCCGTGAGTTATTTGCCATTTATGGAAAACCAAATAGAAAATCTCTAGGGGAATAAAAGGATGAATTGAACAAGTGCAAAGCTGCTCCATGGGCATACAAACCTAAATCTGATTAATATATTATCAGTAACACCTGACATCATCACAGACTTCCGTGATCTCATAGATTTAATTTAAGACTCTGCATAGCATTGCATTTATAAATGAACAAGTATACTGGATAGTAAATGGTATATAAAGAGTGATTTCAGTTTTGACATGAATTTTTGAGAAGGTCATAAAGGTCAATGCAGATCGTTCTACAAATCATCTTTACAGTTACCAGATTGTGGCTCTACTTAACCCTTCTCTTACAGAATTCAGTAGAAGCACATCCCTCTGGCTGTCAACAACAGGAAATCCTACTGAAGGAACATATAACATGAAAAGATCTAGCTCTCAAAAGAATCATAGCATCTGCTTTTGCTCCTGGTCTCAGCTCTTCCAAAAAGCACAGGAAAAAGGCATTATTCAGGTCAGTTTTATAATTGCTCACATGGCTACAAACTGTTGTGAATAAAAATACTGAGATGTGGGTCACTGCTGTGGTACTAGTCAGAAAAGGAAGAACGTAGCACCACAGCTATACGTGCCTCTCTTGAAAAAATTAGCTCCAAAACTGTCAACAGCAAATTTTTAGGGAAAGTTGGTGTCTACAAACTACAGAAGCTGCTTCTGGTTTGCCAACATCTTTAAAGTCACTTGGTACTGTAAAGGGGCTTTCTGTAGATGCAAGAATAACAAGCATGCATTAAACAACAGAGACTGTCTGCTAGTACCTCCATCCTCTAGCACTCACCTTCTAGCACCACACCTGGCCACAGGAATACATTGCATTGCATTAGCTTACACCTAACTCATTTGCAGACTTCACTGACCAAAGCCTGGCACAAAGACAGGAACCCACAAGACCTTTTCACACCAAAACCACCTTTTGGGCAGGCAAACAAAACACCTCTTTTTCAGCTGACCTTCTCTTTCTAGTAACATATACAGATTTAACAAGGCAGTCATATCTCACTACACTTCACTTTATATAGCAAATTTCTTATTTTTTGCTTCTTCACCCTGATAAACATTCACTAATTTATAGTAAGTGGATCTCCAGAAGAGACTGATGGACCTCAAACGTTTCAGAGATACCTGGAGGTGTGTAAGAGCCCTATCCCCAGAACAAGCCACCAAATATGGCATTACAAAGACAAACCCAAATCACAACCGGATCTCATTCAGAAGCCACTACCTTGCTTTTCAGAGACCTGATTCACTGCTGGAGTATGGGGCTGTACTGGATCTCATGGCTCTGAAGAACCCATGCCAGATGCTGGAGTTGACACCTGTTAATTGGTTTTTGAAGGACATTTGCATTGTCATCTCAAAACCTTTGAGTCAGATGGCTTGGGGGCCAAATACAACTCATCTATGAAAGAAAAAAGATACATTTCCAAGTTATTTTATGCAGTTGCTCAGTCAACCATTCTTTCTACTTTGTAAAAAAAGGCAAAACTCTCATCTGGACAGAGCTGGGCTATTCACTTTGACAGCTACTCCTTTTCAGGGGCTAAACTTTCATCAACAGACAGTCAATATACATTCAATTATTCAGCAGTGCTGTTTCCCCAACTAAGCTCCTACCAAGGTGGTGATGTTCTGCAAGTTGCCACAGTGAAGGAAGGAGGAAGCAACAAACTCCACTTTCCATTCCAGATTCAAATCCGTACTGCAAGCTGGTACCTGCATCTTCCAAGAAAACTAGTCTCCTATGGTAGTATATGGGAAAAGCTCGATGACTTGCAAACACAGATGCAGATTTAGAACTTCAGGACACTGCACTCAACAGTGCAGCTGTTACTACTGACCCACATAAAAGCATTATTGTATTCAGTGCCATTAATGGAGAATATGTCATTTGTTAAAACAAAGCCAAATTTCAACTTCTACACACTTAATTCCTCTTCAGATCAAGCTTTACTGCCACCTCTTGCACTTTATTCTCCATAAGCCACTCCTGTAGAGCACCCTCCTCTGTCCAATTAAGATTCTGCTTTCAAGTCCCTGTTTAAAATTTGCTGTGCTCCCGTTTTCTCCCCCGCCGTGTCAGCAGCTAGGTTTGACCACAGATGGAGCACATTTGGCAGCTGAAATGACCCAGATGCTGAATCTGGAGCCATCTTCCCAGCTGCAGTCGCTGGGCTCGTGTCCGACTTCTCAGCTATTGGCTGTCAAGCTGCCCTCGAGCTGTGCCAAGCGTACATCCCAAAGCTTCGACCAAAGTGGGGCACATGCTCTAAATCTGTGAGGCCTGCTGACAGAAAGGATAATAAAGACTAAAGATTTTTAAAGTAGGCAGTGAGGGAAACCAAACACCCTTCTTTCCTTTCTCTTCTATCCTTCATTTTTTTCCACAATCTCTTTTCCACTATTAATAAAAATTGAAGGAGAGCTGAATGGTGAGAGCAGGTCTAATGTAGCACATCCTAGTCTGAGGTACTGACCAGCAGGAGATTCCCCTTCATCAACACTATGTGCAGTGGAAGGTGGCTCATGTACATCTGCTTCAAGTCACAGCCACAGCAAGGGCTGGAAAATAATCTTTACTGAGGAAAAGGTGGCAATAGACAATTCCTTTATTTCGCTACATATTCTTTAAGCTCTCTAGAAATCTTTGAACTATCAAAACTGTAGAAAATCTTGTGAAATTCAGGAGTGACTGTTTAATATCATACTTCTGGCTAATTTCCTCATGACCTTGAACCTTAAAAGGAACTTCTACATTCTCTATGCCTCCCCAATGAGGAGCAAAAGACAAGGCTTACCTTGTTGCAATGACTACAGTCATTCAATTACCACTGCATTCTGATCTAGACTTAAGAGTGAGTATCTGAAGTTTTCACCCTTTACCTCATCTCTACTCATCCTGGCACAGCACTCCACATCTGATAAAATAAACTATGCCCATCCACCATTAAAGTACCTCCACAGGGCCTATTCTGCTAAAAAAAAGAGAAGTCTCTTCTCAAATAGCAAGTCCAACTTTTTCAGGTTTCTTCTATTTATTACATATACACATACTGTACCTGTTAGAGCTCCCGAAAGGAAAACACTATTTTAGGGAAAGTTTATTTTTCTAAAATATCACATTTAATAGTGAAAAATATTTTGCACATTTAACATTGAATAGCCTATGCCTCGCAATAAACCTACACCTTTCCAAATTAAAGATCGTCATCCAAATAAAAAGAGCAGTAGCAAGTTACTTCTACCTAAATGTTTTTGTAAAAAACAAATAGCATTTTTAAGACACAAGAGTAATACACATTCCCATTTTTAATTACTACTGAAAATAGTACTGAAGCTAACTTCACCCTGCAGTACTTAGAAGTCACTAAACTGAGCTATAAGCATTAAGAACCTTCAGTGAAACAGACTTCATATGTAAGAAGTGGACTGTATTTTAGTAAAACCAGGTCAATTTAAAAATATATCAGTAAAGGAAAGAGACTCTCTATATTACTGTTTCTTTCCTTTAATCCTTTTCTTTCAAAACATGCGGCTCAAAATCAGATGATCTGTAATTAGGGACCAGAATCCAACAAAACAAAAATTTCATTCTCTACTCAGAGATTGTGTGATCATATGCAAGGAAATTAACATCTGTCAGCCTCAGTTTCTTTATATGGAATCTGAATTAGATGATGGAAGAGGGAGGAAGAGGCAACTTAGCATTTAATAATCAGTCATAATTTCTGTAATTAAAAATACATGTATATAAGCACTTAGTACAGAAAGTAAAGGAACACTACTACTGAGTTGAACTGGAACACCAATCCTCATGTCCACTTGCTCTGCAATACTTGGAAAAAGATAGGATTTGATGCACTCCCACCATGGACAAATTCAGCTCTGCTAAGCCCCAAGGAAATGAAGTTGCAAAACAGAAGGTGCCTCACACAGCCAGACGCACTTATTTGTTTACATAGCACAAACTCCCAATTGCAGTCTTGAAAGCACTCAACTACAGTAGTATTGTGTAAAACTGACACTTTAAATAGAGTCAATCCAATTTACAGGACTCTAGAAAACATTCAGAAGCTTTCATCAGCATCCTAGCTTATGCCCCTGAGAACAGAAATCACCTAGAAATCTTCACTATGTTTATACAGCACCTAGCAAAAGCAGGCCATCAACCACTAATTGAAAATGCTAGAAAACCCCAACACAAATCATGAGCTCTCCACTTTTAAATGCTTTATTGGGAACCTTCTGTTCAGGGAACAGCCTGCCATTGTGGAATTCTTTATTTATTTTTAAATATGTCCTTCAAAACATTATTGTTCAAGGCACTGTAATTTACACCTACAGATTAGCGGTGCACTTAAGAAAAATCCTAACAAAACAGCCCACTGCCTTTCCAGACTGCATTTGTCAGTGTGGGCAGAGACTGCCACCCTATGGGCTCCATCCAAGACACCAACTGCAAGCCCTCACACAATACAGAATTGTTGAAAATTTTATTTTAAGAAAGTGAGGTTATTTTTAGGAGTTTCCCCATCAATATAATCATGGTTCAAATACATAAATTCACTTGTCATTCTGTACTGCACCTGAGAAAAATTGACATTTCATGAAGGCACTGTACACAGAAAGCTTTTTGGAATTACAAGAAAAAGAAAATCTACCAAATCAAGCTTTGACCATAGTTAACTAGTGCAATCACTCAGCTCACAAGTGAGTTATGTTCTAAACACAGCTTGTGCCACCGTTGAGAAGGTTTAAACACCTGTATTATTATGGCAACGCTGAATAGCATATACAGATAGTTTAACACTTCTTGAGGTCTGGAGTTCATTTGTATTTGTAAAATCCTTCTCCAGTCTTTTTACCCAGCTTCTTTTCTTCTACCAGTTTATTCAGGAGTGGGCTGGGTGCAAAAAGAGGATTGTTGGGCTCTAATGAATGCCATCCTGGAAAGGAAGGGAAGTGGATGAATTAGTAACAGTTCTGTTTATATGCAAAGATAATAGAGATCTGCAACTCCTTAGAAAAATATTCAAAGGTCAGAAAACTGCAGAAGGACTGGAATTTATTCTAGGCTCTCTGTAACCCTTCAGTATAGCTTCATAAAGCCCAGATCAGTATTGATGATTATGCACAAATCTAACAATTAGTCTTCAGGCTCCTTATAATCTCCACCCCTGAGGATTTTTTAAAAGAATTAAGGAGAACTTTTGAAACAGAGTTAAGAACAAGGAAATAAAGGCTCTATTGAAAAAGAATTCAAGTGCAAAGAAATTCCAAGCTGAATTTCTACCTGTGAAACACACAGTCACTTAGAATAATATAACACTACTCCACAGTACTAAGTGCAAAAGAGGTTCCACTGAAAGTGCCATCTTCAAAGTGACATTCTGCCTCAGAGAATATTTAAGCTGTTCATTCAAAAGAACACAACAACCATCAACAAGCCGTCACCAATTACGTATGTTTTTGTTACTGTATTGACAATTCACCCACTTATTAACTGAAGTGACAGGGAGATGTTTCACTTACATCTTTTGAGGTATTTACTGGGTTTCCTATTAATTAAGAATGAAAATATGGGTGGTAGAAAACGGATAGGGAGTCTCAACATTTGTTGCTTCTCATCAGAATTTCTCACCTTCAGTACATGTCACTCTTTCCACAGATTCTTTTTAGTTATATAAAGTACCATTAATGTTAATATTATTTTCCAAGAGCACTTGATGATTCTGTCCCCATATACAAAGGGTACAGGCATGCAGTACAAATACAGTACTCACACAGCATTCTGAGCTGAATTTTAAGTCCTTTCTCCTCAACAGTTCAAAGGCTATACCACAAACATTCAGTTCAAATAATTAAGAGTCACATTTGCATTAGAGCATCTACAATTTAGCTAAAAAGGGGGAAAGCAGAAAAAAATAAGCATGCAGTACCATCTATAATGTATTTACTGGTATCCAACCCAACATAGTCCAGCAGTTCAAACGGACCCATGGGATAGCCAGCCCCAAGCTTCATAGCAACATCAATATCTTCCTTTGATGCATCTCCTAGAGAAAAGATTGACAGTTTGATGAACAGAGAAGATTCCACATCTCCTTGGCACCACTTATAAATAATTAACAGGGTGTTATTTCACCCTGGTGCAGCTCTTCACAGAAATCTCTGCATGTTTCACAGACACAAAAACTGGAGTCAGCATACACGTGCTGGAGCATAAAGCTGAACTTCTCACAAAAAAAAAAAAAAAGAAAAAAAAAAGGCAAGCCCTGCAGGTCTGCTTTCCATTTTCCTGGCTTCCTCTTGCATTTCAATACAGAGCACTGTGCTACTGATAGAGCCACAGCTACCGTGCTGAACCTGTCAGAAATACTAAAGGAAGAACTGGTCACTGTGAAGAAACATGAGCTTCTCTTAGAAGCAGCAGAACAGGGTAAGTAAGGAAACAACTCAATTTCAGCTTCATGAGATCAGCAGCAGCTTTTGAATGATGCACAGGACAGAGCTACCCTTATACTACAACTGCCAGAACATAAGTGATACGCAGCTGATGGATAAGGCAGGCATGTAGAGGGGAGCAGGAGCAGCTGAGTAACATACTTAGTTACAGCAGCTTGCATGGGACAGTGTCTGTTGGAATCAGAGACGGCAGATAGCAGAGACCTGAAACGACTGTACAGGTGCAGCTGAATTCACGAATTACAAAATTATTTAAAAAGAAATAATCAAAATTATCAGAAATTTGTTACTTCTGCTTCAGTCTGTGCCTATAAAAATACAAATCCTGTATTGCCACATTGTCACAGTTAACTTTTAGCTGGGAATACATATTTTAGACTATCCTCAAAGCAGATGCACCTCTACCGTGTACTTTTAACTCATATTTTGATAAAGGCAGTGCACTTTCTCTGCAGATCCTATAAAATGGATGAATTTATACAAACCCCAGAGGTACTTGTTAAGTAACCTTCGTGCTCAATGCATACAGGCATTCAGGGTGTCCAGCAGCTTGGCAGACATAGCCTGTGCAATTTATACACCTAAGATCAGAGAACCTTAGAAATAAATTTACAAAATCTCTTGTAAAGGTAACAACTTCAGTGACAGTTCTGTACGAACTAATGATTTATATATACCTCCCTTTACTCTTTAAAGCCGACAATGTTTTTTTAAGCCACATTTTATTTCTGAGAAGCTGGGAAGAGTAACCTTACTTAATTCTAACATAATTTCAGTTCCCCAAATTCAAACACACCTAAATCCTCAGCTCATTTGCAGTTGATGCAGGTATACATATGTGTTCTATCAACAGATTTGTCCCACTTTGTCAAACTTGGGACTTCGCTACCTGACAGTTTCATTATGATATAATAAAAAATAGTAAAAGGGCAAACAAGGGCTATATCCTTAGTTCATTCTAGTCTCTCCTAGTATAAAGCAGACTTCCATAGAAACTTAACTGACTACTTTTTGGTTTTTCCACTAGGAACAGAGAAGTACAGACCACTATACATTAATATTTACAATATGCCCCCTGTTTAAATCACTGTTAATATACTAAAGGTATTTTGCCTATGTGAAAATGCATATTTAACAGAATGAGATTTTGTATAAATAAAAACTCAAGGACTGGCCCAATAAAATGGCATTTCAATGCTTGGGGTTACTAGGAAAGAGATACAGTTTAATTCTAATGTAGATGACAATCTGGCTCAGCTGTCTACTCTGAGAATAAACACAAAGGATGTGATAAAAATTTAACCTGATTCACTGGAACGTATGAAATAAAAGACAGGTGTCAACCTTCTCAAAAATCAACCAGCTTTTTAAATAGATTTCATTAGTTAAAAATTCACAAATGAACTTCAGCACATTTGGAAATATCATACTGCGGGACAAAACAATATTGTTTTGCTTGGGCAGAAAGCAGTCAATTTTAACTTACAAACTCAGTGACTGTTTTCTTCTGCATTTAATTAAAAGTTCTGTTGTCTCCTGAAATATGCACAATGACACATGTCACATAACAAAGGGACCTCTTTTAAACACACTGAAACACCCATACACTTTATTTAAAACTGTGACTTTTTCTAAAAGAACAATGCCCCCTTGCATTCATGCTTTTGCCTTTCAAGTCACTAAATTTGCTCTTTTTTCCCTTTGAGATGTAATTAGGTACATCTGTTGATAGATAAACAAGTAGTGTTGTTTTGGTTTTTTTTCTGGAGATCAAACCATCCCTTCCATGTGCTTTAAAAGAGATTTTTAATATTTAAAGCATATTTGGTGGAATCCCGAAAATGGAGTGCTTTTATCTGTAAAAAAGCACTGATTTCAAAAACAAAATGTTTCAAACGACATTCTTAGTAGCACAGAGCTACAAGCAGAGCACTTGAAATAAAAGCAATTATAGTCTGTAATTTCATCTTTATCCACTACATTCATTATTGGCTTCTTTTCAAAACAAGCATCAATGCTTTGAAAAATTCAGTGGTTCTTTGGGGATTCATGATTATTTCTACCTACATATTAATGTAAAAGAGACCAGCAGTGAGACTGGAGTTCCTGAAGAACCTGTGCCTAAAAAAAGGACAACAGGAAGTTTTATGTGGTAGTAGCTGAGCCCAAATCACTTCCATGCCAGTACCATAGTGTGACACTATTACACCACTTACCTCAAAACTGGTGGTTTATTTCACAAGCCCCATAAGTGATCTCAGGAGAACTTTACTAATGGTCCCATTATGGGATTTTCAATCACTTTTGTCAACATCTCCTGGGATAGAGAGAGGGAAGTTCCTGAATAGCTGGCAGAGGATATTTTTACAATGGCACTACACTCACCTTGTCACCTCCAAGCCAGAAGCATTTTCCACCACCAGGAATTTCACACACAAGTAACTAGTACCTTCCAACTCTGCATAACCTGACATTTCAAAGTGAAGGCAAGGCCTTTCCAGCTACATATGTTGCCTCTATTCATTTCCAGCCTTTAATGTCTGAAAATTTTGAGGGAATCCCAAGGCTTTTCTGAGACATGTAACATTTAGCAGTGTTATATGTCAACATTCCCTGAAGTCAATATCCCACCAAATACCTCTCTCAAAAAGTCGAATGGCTTCCATCATATATGGCACCAAGAGACGGTTTACAATAAACCCTGGAGTATCCTAGGAAAAACAAAAAAGGGATTCTAAATAAACACTCTACCAGAACTGCACTCAAACATTGTATGACAAATAAAACAAGTGAAGACACTTATTGTATCATTACTTAAGATACTGTCTGAACTGTATTTTTCATCTCATTTATCTGCTCAGTATTAAAGCATAAAACATTGCGAAATTCAAACAAGGAATGCCACATAAACACTTATCATGACTGAGAACAATAAGACTACTACAAACCCAAAGCAATTAATCTTAAAACAATTTAATGTGACCAGTCTTTTCTTTATCAAGATTCTAATGATATGATTTCCTGAAGGATAGGAAAAAAGCCGTTCTTCCCTAGCAGGTTTTTTTTGTGTATGCGTCTACTACCAGAAACACTCCTGGACTAAAGAGTCTACTTCTCCCCCACTGCTCACTGGTGACCCATACTTTTGAAAGTTAGGATCGTTTTAACAGCAAACATCAACACTAACAATGAAAAGATAAGACAAAAACAAATGAATACAAAACTTCTTTTGCACAAGCATTAATCAAAAGCAGTAATACAAACATAACAGAAAGAGCTTTGCAAATATAGTATTATTTTGTATACTACTACTGTTTCATATGCTTATTATTCATTCCATTTTATCTCAATATTTAATCCAGAGAATTCCAAGCAATGTTTCTTCTATAAGCAAGAATTAAAAAAAAAACAAACAAAAGAGCAAGGTTCAGACATGAAAACTGCATTATCCTCTATTCAAGCTAATTTATAACAATTCATCCTATATTCTACGCATTGCATACTGCAAAACTGTGACAGAAATAGGAAAGAAGCCAAATAAGACCAAAGAACAATTTAGCCAGAATTTAGAGAATATAGCCAGAATTAGAGTCCAGCATCCAGAAGCTGAATTACTGGTAACTACCGGACTGCAGACCCTTCTTTTATGATCAAATGTCTCCTGGGACTGTGAAACTCAAGGCAGTAGCTTGCATAAAGCTATCCAGACCACAGCTTAATGGATTCAGAAAAAGTGTGCTTTGGAAGTAGGGTGTTCCTCTAGAGAAAAAACCCAAAGCTGAGAAAAATTAAGATTAATATCTGTCTAGTTACTGCAGTTTTAAGAAAAACTTGCAATGAACACATACCATGGAGTATTCATCCAACTCACAGTACAAGAGGCAGCAGTCTTGTCTCTGCCATGGCTAAAGATAAGCTCCTGCTTAAGCTCTCCAGTTTAGGCTTTTGCATGACTTGAAACAAAGACTCGATAACTGTAAACCCTGATACTTGTAAGTTTTGCTGCTCTAGACAAGATACCTAGAGTCACTGAATGTTGAAGAACTTGTGGTAAATGTGGGTGTTTTCTTTGTCAAACTGCTTTTAATTACGAAGACAAACTGGACAAGAACCAGCCCGGAAATTTCTGCTCTTACAGCTACTCAAACCCACCACATTAAAATTAACAGTCTACAAGGACAGACTCTCTGAACACTATACAGTAAAAACATACTCACCTTACAACTGACAGGACTCTTTCCTACTGCTTTACTGAAATCCACAAGTGATTCAAAAGTCTTTTGGCTGGTCATTGGAGTCTTGATGACCTGGGCAGAGAGAAGGCAGAGAGTATAAGCATATTTATGAGCAGAATCTCTCTCATTTCTCCATCGCAGCAATGTAATCCAGAACACTCTTTCAGAAATTCACAAAACGTTTTGCAAAAAACCAACTTCAATGGATATATAACAGGCACAGAACACTATTTTAAAGATAGATACAGCATTTTGCAATTATGTGTTTCTTTAAGACATTTTCCAACTCAGCCACCATGGATGGGACTATTCTTTGAAAGCATACTTAAGAGATTATAGTGTATCAAAACAAATTTAAAAGCTACACAGTCTCAGTTGCCTTGGGAAACACAAAGACATCAGTCTAGAGAACCATTGGAACAGACCTAGTTCCTGATATAACAGGTTGTAACAGCAACCCCACGTCACTGCAACCTCCTCTTAGGTAATTTTAGGGAGTGATAAGGTTTCCCTTGGGCCTTCTTTTCTTAAGCTAAACACCCCCAGCTCCCTCAGCTGCTCCTCACGTGAGTTACTCTCCAGACTCTTCACCAGTTCTGCTTCCCTTCTCTGGACATGCTCCAGCACCTCCATGTCCTTCTTGTAGTGAGTGAGTGAGTGGCCCAGAACTGGACACAGCTCTTAAGGTGTGGCCTCACCAGTGCTGAGTACAGTGGGACAATCCCTGTCCTGGTCCTGCTGGACACACTATTTTGTCACAAGCCAGGAGGCCATTGGCCTTCTTGGCCATCTGGGCACACACTGGCTCATGTTCAGCAGCTGTCAACCAGCACTCCCAGATCCTTTTCCTCCGGTCAGATTTCCAGCCACTCGGTTCCCAGCCTGTAGCACTGGAAACATTGACACAAACACGACTGACTTTGTTTCAAAAGCCACGAGGCAGTACCATTTCATTTCCTGACATTTTTTATCGATTTCTACACTGGTAGCAGCAGTTCTTATGAAAGAGCCTGCTTGCCTGAAATGATGGCTATAAACAGCACCTCTGTTGGCAGTTCAGTGGAAAACTGAGTGGAGCCTTGAGACTGAAGGAGTTACCCCTGTCTCTTAAACCTGCCCCTCAACAGGGACTGCAGCACCCTCTAATCACTAGAGGTAGCTAATTCCATATCAGAACAGCTGCAAACTGAGATCTGTCAATCTAACTGCAATCCCACTGCTGACAACTGCTGGGCTGCAGTTGTTACTATGCTAGAACGTGATCATAATAGCCCCTGTAAGGTGTGTTCATAAGACACTCACCTCCACAAGCTTCATCATAGGCACAGGATTGAAGAAATGGAGCCCACCAAATCGGTCCTGCCTGGTGGTTGCGTTTGCCATCTTTGTGATTTGCAAGGATGAAGTGTTGCTTGCAAATATCGTATGCCTGGAAATAAGAAATATATAGACTGCACAAAGCACAGTAGGAGACTGATGTACTAAACATAAATAGACACCCATTGGCTAACCATCCAAGAATTCTCAGAAATATCCCTGCAGTTTATCATGATTCTTTTGCTGAGGTTTAAGCACAGCAATGATTAAATAACCACTGCAAAGATTGTGTGAGTTTCTGATTCTCGAGGAATTATACTGAATACTTTTATTAGGTGCTGGGAAAAAAAGACTGTGCAAGTAGAATATTTTATTGAACTCCCTAAATCCATTCCAGGTAATTCCTTCAGGAATCCTGGAAATCTATGGGTATTTTTATTTGTTGTTAAACACACTTACACATTTACTGAAACCCAATCATATCTCTGACATGATCAAGCCATGTCAAAGATGCATTTTGGAGTCTTAGGGGAAATTTGCAATCTACTTTGTTTTAAAATGATCAGTGATAGACATGATGAGCAAACCTATCACCAGAGCAAATATTTGATGGGGAAGAAAACCAAAGAAAAGGTAAGACCTGTCATGCATAGGACACTTCAAAGGATACACAAAATGCCAATAATTTTAAGACATATAGGAAGTCCTTTTCCAGCCATAAACCAGATTTACTAATTGCAATTTATAATGGGTTGGGTTTTTTGTTTGTTTGGGTATTTCTTCCCAGAAATATCTCAAAACCTCAACAGCTCTGCTATAGTGACATCACACCAAAAACTTACAGAAATGGCTTTTTTTCTTCAAATCACAAAAATCAGAAGCTAGATTAGAAATGAAATTTTGGGCTGTTACTTTCCACTTTGGGCTGCATCCTACTACCCCTTCAACAAGTTATCCTACTGGACTCAACAAATGTTTATCTACATTGATATTTTGCTTACATTGTATTAAGGTGTAGCTGAGCTTTACAATAGAGACTTCAGAAAAGTTATGTCCAAGTCATGGGGACATCTTATAGTGGTATTAAAAAAAAACATTTCAGGACAAAACCACCCACTTTGTTTTCCAATTTTTATTATGTTTTCTTTTTTGTTATAGTGAAGGAAATAAAAAATCCTGACAATTCCTGTTTACTCTTCTTAAAAATATTCTTTTGTTAACTCCCCGGCATAAAGTGGCCTTATGTTGTTCTGAGGTGAGGTACTAAAAGGAACAGGATTAATTTCATAGTTTTGATCTTGCAAGGTCAGTGCATACAAAAGTCACTCATCCTTACCAAAAATTTGCCACTGTATGTAAACATTAAAATACTCATATAAAAATTAAGCACATTGATTTGTGAAATATAATCATTGCCAGGTTTACATGTGAGTTCATTTCAGTAAGAGATATTATCTCAGTACCTCTTCTGTGTGTGAACACTTGTAGCCTCACACAACATAAAGCGTTGGAAAAAAGAAAAGTGTTGATTTTGCACCGTGAACAAGCACATTTTAGTTACGCTTTCTTCTCTGACCAACCAGTTGATTTCAGTTGAGTTTAGAATAGAACTTTCATGCCTCTGTGACTCAGAATTACACAATCCGTGCTTCAGGTGACAGCAGAGTAGGGAGGTTTTGGGAAGCCAGTACTAGTGAAGCCACAGGGATGGCTTTCCCAGCACCAGAGTGCTTTCTCTTGGTGCCATCTAGTGGCGCAGGGGAAGCCGTCAAAAACAGCCCAACACAAGAGAAACAGACCATTCCAATAAATCCCACCCTTACAGTCCAGTTGCCTTACACAGCAAACACTGAACAACACTTCTTTTTGTAACAGTTTTATAACACATTCATTCTAACACAGTGAACAGCTGAAAAACACTGCCCAGGTCCAAGCTGAGTTTCCACATCTAAAGGTAAATCCTAGACCAAGGAATATTGCTGGGCATTCCCATATCCCAGAAAAAATCAGAAAGCAAGTATAGAAAAGTTCTTAAAGTGGATACCCAAAAGTTCTTTTGTCATATTCGTTATGACCCTGTTTGGAAAAGTGCTGCAGTGTCTACAAAAATCTTTGCCTAACCTTTTTCAAAATGGAAATGCAACGCTGACTCAATTCAAGAAAAGGAAAACAAAACTAAAGAGTGGGTAGCAAGGCTTTACTCTGCTCCAAAGATGATGATCATGTAACACAGTAATAAATACCAAATATGGTGAGTATAACACTGAGAGGAATAGAACATACACAAGAAATTTTGCAAAGCTCCGAGAACATAAACCAGTATGTTCTCAGAATGGCAGCATCCAAGAAACAGCATCCACTGTTTCACCTGGACAGTTATCCAGATGAGAAACACCCTGAGTTTACAAGGTGCTCTGGGGTTGCCAAATGCTCCTGGCTTATTACATTTGTTTTGAACACTTAAAGAGAAGTTCATTCCACACTCACAAATACAACTTCTCTCAATAAAAGAATAGCTTTGCCATCCCCTACATTTATAGATCCACTTTCAGAGGAATTACAGTTACTTTGTAAGAAAAGGAAGATGAATTAAGTTTACTGTGCTCTGTTTTTTCAATGTAGTGTTTTAGGTTTTTGCTGTCCTTAGACTTATTTATTTTCCTTGGAGATGCCTTCATTGTGCAAAAATGGGAGATGAACACGTAGATGTTGCAGCTGAGGAAATGCATGAGACATGAAATACAGCACAAAAAAAAGAAAAATGCAGGGTGTCACACAGTTTATGTTTCACAGGCAGAATTCATCATCTTGTCAGAACAACTGTAATACAGAACTCCTCATATTTCCACCTGCTATCATCCACCCCTGTGGTAAGTCCTGAGATTTGAATGAAGCCAAGTCCTCCCTCCACAGCAGCCTGGTCTTTCCTGGTCTCTGCCTGTAACCCACACTTCAGAGGGCCATCAGTGCCCACAGCCCCTCAGAAGCAAAGCTCCTCTTTAGACTCAAAGCTGTCTTTAAATGAATCCTGTCTTTGTTACCAATTAACCACAAGTTTACCACCTCTATGGAGCTGACACAACAGTTAGTCCATATAATAAGTTTATAAATTTTGAACTGCTCAACCTTAGAAACGGCTGTAGAATGCTTGCACTGACAGGGAGAGCTTTCCATTCCAGCACAGTGCTGTGCAGGATGAGTAAAGCCTACCGCTTCCTTCTAACACATGGAAAAACATTCAATACAGGTTTCTGTCTTTCCCCACACTACTCACACGATCTGCAACTCTATACTCTCTCACAGTTACAAATTGCCTTTTGTATCCAGTAACTAATATGTTAAAGACTTGACTACTAAGTTTCACTGTTTTAGTGGTTTTTCATCTAGACTTTCTACACTGCCACCCATTTTCTTCGCCATTCACTTCCCTTTCCTTTATCCTACACATAAGACACCTGTATGTTTATAATAATTTCCAAATATTCTCTTAAAAAGGAAGGCTTCTTGTCCTAGCCATTTTTCCCAACCCTGCAAAATTATCCCTTTTGCAATGGGCAGTAGCATATTTGAACAACTCCCAGTATCTTTTAACACCGTAATGTAAAATTTGATGTTCTACAGCAGCTACGCTGACAAACAGCTCAGTCTTATGAAAAATAGCCTCAGGTGTTCCAAACATAGATATTTTTAAATGAGGCTCCAAGTACCTATGCTCACATTTCCCTGCTGACTGGTTTTAGACAGTTTACCATTTAGTACACTCCAATTTGGTCATTAAATACTCCAGCAACCAATGGTCTGTTTGCACAAAATAGACACAATCTAACCATAACAAGGTACTCTTATAAATGCGGAAGGCAGCTACTTACTTTTGTGTGTCAGGGTAATGGCAAGTTACCCTGTGCTCAGTACATGGCTGCTTGTGATCATTTATTGTTTACAAAATTAGCAGGTAATTTTAATTACTGACAGTATGAGAAAGCCTGAAAATCTCCTCAGGCTGAAGTCAACTAATGATAACATCTTTTCTCCCTTGACATGATATTCAAGGCACAGCTTGCCCAGCTGACAGGCTAGATAGTCTAGAACACCTCTTAGCCAATACCCCAGATTTACCTGCGCTAGTTAAAATCTCAGCCTGCAAGCACTCAAGGTCTTGTGATTCTGACTCATCAGTTACAAGGCTCAACTTTCTGAGACTGCATGCTCACCTTAACAGCATTTTTGGGTTTTAATACAACTCAACAGTAGCTTCCAACAGTTACCAACTATAGTTCAAAGACATTTCCAGGGACTGTAAATAACTGAATGAGTGCCTACTAAAATATTATTTACACTTTTACACCACACACAGTAACCAGAAATGAGCTGTTTCCAAACTCTTGTATTGTAACACAAAGCAGAGTTAGTTCACTTAAGACACTATTGAGCTGACTGAGACTTCTTAAAACTTGTTTATGTCAGGTGTGCTGAAAATAAATTCTTTATCATTCCAATTCCCTATTTCAATATGGGAAGACAACATTAACTGTAACCCATGTGTACTGGAACAAGTTCATTCTACTGTTCTGCATTTGCACTTGGATTTAGATCTGAGCTTGGCATGTAGATGGGCAACCTTAATGACTAAACACACCTGGAACAACAAATGAAGCAATGTAACAAGCAAATGAAGCAATGCAACACAGAGAGTTTGTAACATATGCACCTGGCACAACAACTATTCTGTACCAACGTGGTACCTGGAGCTAGTCTCAGAGAGAAAAACTAAATTGTAAATAAAGCAGCTAAGGAAATAGAGAACTAACTGTAGGTATAAAAACAGAAAATGAAATAGTCTAAGTTTCAAAACGTAACAGGAAGAATACACATACTCTGGAGCAAACTTATCCAGTGTCTTGAAGAGTTCATTTTTAACTTCCAGGTTCTCCACAATGGCTTCTATCACCAAATCTGTGCTGTGGACCACTGATGCTGCATCTGTGCTTGTTGTGAGGTTCTTCAAGGTATTCTTAATGAACTCAGCACCAGCCTGAAACGTTTTCAAGAAGCTGTAATGTCTATTTACAGTGATTTAATTTACTTTTACATGAAAATCCCTTTATGTGCTCTGGTGATTTAGACCCCCCAGAGATGCAGGAAGTCTGCCACATTTCCAAATCAATGAGAAAGTTCTAAGTGTGTACAGACATGATGCTTTCCACTGACAAAATTTTCCTAGCCAATCAAATCTGTTTTGAAGCAAATAGGAGACCTTTAAACTCATTCTTTTAGGAAGACCATTTGCTGAAGTCCAACCTTCAGTACAAGAGTCTGAGTGATCACCTGGTCGGTCAATCAGTAGCTATAGTTTCAGTGCAAAAGTGGGGAAAAATGTTTTCTCACTAGCAAATATGTTGCCATCATTTGTGAGGGCGGAAATCAAACAGAACTGCAAGACTTTCAGCCAAGGGTAAATGGAGACAGTACAAATAAAAAAAACCCCTACACGGTAGAATATAACGTCATACCAAAAGTGCAAGTATTATGTGGACAGTTTTCTTTTTGATTAAAAGAATCCCCATAATCATGTATGTATGCTCTACTTCTCTGGCACTTCCATTCTCCTGCAAACAAGCCCTTTTCATTTCCTTTGTCTGCTGCATCATTTCTCTGGCTGTCATGAATATCAGTATGTACCATATATGTTAATATGTATCAAAGGAAGAAATGAATCGGCTGTGGAATTTAGAGAAACAAGCACAGCAACAAGTAACCCTTAGGATACAAAGTTAGCTATATCAACAGCTCCATGGTGGCTTGCTGCATGCAAATCTTACTCAGCAATGCAAACACCAAGTTACACATCTAACGTGTCACTCGCACTCTCATTTCCTTTGCAGTAATCCTGTGCCCAAGTGTTAGGAGGAAAAAAAAGAAAATAAAAGAAGACTCCTTATTCAGACATTAAGACAATTTTGTTACTATTTGCTTTTGGACAAAATAGGTGCATTCCCAGGGAATCACTCAACGACAGCTTGCTATTAAGTTAGGATGAATAATTTGACTTCATTTCACATTTAGCATCTGTTTTAAAAGATCACCAAGTTGGTTTAAATCTTCATCTCAAAGCTGAAGTTTACTAAGGACAGGAAACGAGGTAAGACATCATTCAATCTCCCTAAATTAAAAGAAAAACCAATCAGAAAATCCAAGTTCTTTAGCACACTGGGAAAAAAGTTTTCTTTTTAAGCAAGGTATAATAACATGCTCTATAATGCATAACTGCAATATCAGAATTTCAATATGGCAGTTTTTATTCTCCCAAATTTTCCTAGAGTAATAAAGAAGAAGATGTCAACCTCAGGCTTATCTGCAAACTTCTTCTTTGTCACTCTCTTCAAACTCTCTTCAATTCCTTTTGTAGACTTTTTAAGGATTTCATCTGACTGGTCTACTAATACCACAGTGTGACCACTGGCTGCTGCAACCTGAAAGTTAAAAAAAAATAAAAAATTCAACATCAATGTCATAAATCACCATATTGATTTGTGTTGACAGACAATATGCCAGGCAATAAATAGGCAAAAGAGAGCTAAAGAACATTGAATTAAATGCACTTTACTAGAAAAATCATAACCCGTACACAGTTGGGGAGGAGCTGAAGGGATAAGTAAAAAGAAATCCCTCTTTCCCTCACACTGTCTGCAGAATCTTGTGTCTGAAGGCATCTAAATTCTGTGGCCATGGCTACAGAATAAAGAGCTGTATTGAAAGGAACAAGTGGCTTAGCTGAGAGCCTTGGATCTTGTAAGGAAAAAGGGCTGTGGAGACCAAGACTGGAACGGTGGCAGGGTGAGAGGGTTGCACAAAAGATGGCCAACGCTGCACCCCCAGAACACAGTGCAACACAGCTCTGCTGTCAGACCATGAGCATGTCCCTGCAACAACATGAAGGTGACAATGGAGCTGGGAGCAGCAGTGAATGTTTGCCACTCCAGGACTCTGCACACACAGGAATTGCTCCAAAGTCTCTTTATGTGGTGCAAACACTGGTTCAGCTACAGACAGCACTTGGATTGCCTTTTTGGTTAGTATTTAAATTAATTTCAAACATGTAACATTACTTCCTCACACTGCATCAGCATATTGAAAATGAGGTATTCATTATCTGTTACTTCACTATTAATTTATTTACATTGCTCTTGTTAGTTAGCAACAGCCTATCTCCACTTTCAGGATTCTTGAATTAACAGTTGTAATTTAGTAACTGTGTAAAACAGATGTTAAAGCATGGTTCCACTGATGCTTTTAAAGTCACTCAACTTCAGAGCTTCCCTTCTTCAATCCTTTACCTTGCATTTAACCTTAAAACTGGCGACTAAAGACTCTCATGCACGCACAAGACCTACTCCAACAAAGGCAGCTGAAATTGAAAGTACAGATATCTCATGAAAAAAAACACGGTGATATTCTCATCCAATTTGCCTCACTAATCCAGCAAATAAAGAAATGCCAGATTGCCTCTGGACAGCAGCAGTAGAGCTTTAACAAGGGGTCAGTCTGCAGATTTCTTTATCCAACTTGGTTTTTAATTTTCACTATGCCCATTCCATAAAAACACCTGAATCATAAAAAACACTTAAACCAAGCTTATATTTCTACTCCTGACACGTCATCTGTTATTTGTAATAACACTTCATCGTAATTTTTAACAGTGAAGCAAGACCCTTCAATCTTCAGATGAAAAATCATTACCAAGCACATTTTTAAGAGATCCCTCACTGAGAATCCATTTATGACACCATCACTGACCAGCTGGTGAAAAATCCTAAAAAAATTAGTATCTCCTTTTCCCCACCATATTTACATCAACAGGAAGGAAGAAAATGAGACAAGATCATACCATCTCCTTGCAACTCGAACACACACTTGCCTAGACTCTACTATCCAATGATCTCAAGAATGCTAAATAAGAAACATGAGTGCTGGAAAGTCAATTAATGCTTTTCTCATACAGAAGTGCTTTTCACAGGGCAGAATCAAAAATTATGGCTTTCAGCTGTACATTTTAGCAGAGGTCTAGCTTCACCTGACAGTATGAAAAAGCAAGAGAAGAGGAGACACAATTTCTTAAGTGTTCAAAAAGGGAGGAAAAGCAGCTTTATTAATAGGGTACAGGGAAGACACCACTCAGTGTTATAATCACCTGTGCTTTGAGATCATTTTGGATTGATAAACTGAAGGCAGATGGTCAGGAAAACTATCCTGGGTCCTTAACAGTGGTAGAGGCCTGCAACCCCTGTTACTGTCAAATACCAGACATGCTTCTCTTAACAAGCTGCTCTCTGAAAATGTGCAGTCCAACACAACAAGATCAGCTCACTTTCCGGGAAATTTACAAGCTTTGCATAGTGTGCATCTTCCTCAAACATGAGAACAACTTTTTTCTAAGTTGTTCATTGATGATTCCTTCAGTGGAAGCCTCGAGCTCTAGCATCACGATACAGAGGAGCGTTTTTATCAGACAAGTGAATAAACAACTAGCTATTTCCTTAGGAAAAAAAAATAGCCTCTGTATTCCTCCTGCTAGAGATCTGCAGGAATGTAGCAAATCTTCAGTTCTGAGAAGAAAACCTACTAACTCATTAAAATGAAGAACTGCTATTCATGAGCTCCAGCTCCAGCCTCACTGTCAGTTTCCACTTGGGGATGTTTGCCTACTCCCCTTATTCTTTGTGAAGTTTGTGAACTACCCTGGTATCCTGGGCAACAGGCTCTTTCTCTGAATTAACTAAGTACCTAAATTTTAAATCACTGAAAGAACTGTTCGGTTTCATGTCCCAAAGCTAACAAATAAAAGCTGAACTTGAAAGCCAAAGGCCTGAGATTAAACTCTGGGAAAATAAGTCCTATTTAAATATTAACCACTTCATAATTCTGCAGATGACTGACAGCTATATAGCTGCTGCATTCTACTGGGAAAATGTCACTTGATCTGCTCCCTTGGCAAGTTAGAAGAAGCTTCTTTGTAGACCAACATTTTCCACATACTATTACACATTGTTTACAATTAGTCCACGCATTGTCTTGAGAACTACCTAAAGCATTTTAAACCATCAGCCTTGGTTCTTCTCGCCAAGCCGTCTGACCTGAAGGTGTGCGGATTAGCGAGAGGAGGGGAAGTGTGAAAGTTGAGCAAGCAGAGAGCAGCGGAGCAGCAACACTGTACCCGCTCGGCAGCAGCCGAACCCAAACCCGCCGCAGTCTGGCAGCGGAGCACAGGGGCGCGTCCCAGCCACGGCCGAGCGCCAGCGCAGCCACTGCTTCCCGCACCAACACAGCCTGGAAAGGCACCGCGCGGAGGAGTTTGAACACGGACTCTAACACATTCAGGGAAGCGCTGGGAGGGCTGTCTTGGTTTGTTGTGCGTTTTATTAACATTGGTGCGCCGGCAGACAGCTCGCCCTCCCTTGCCCTCGCCCCTTCCCGCCCGGGGACAGCGCGGGGGACAGCGCGGAGCTCAGCGCGGCCGGGCTCAGCTGCGAACGAGGAGCCCGAGCGGAGCGCAGGACGCGCGGGGGCCGCAGGAGCAGCAGCCTGGGAAGGGCCCGCGCTGGCCGCAGGGCTCGCC
>VZTJ01002937.1:114240-126689 GCA_013397795.1 Orthonyx spaldingii | reverse complement strand
GGGCGAGGGCCGCGCTCCGCCCCGGGGGGGAGGTGGCAGGACCCACCTGCCCGGTCCCAGCTGCCCGCCGAGGGGAGAGGCGTGTGGGTCCTTCACCGTCGCTACCTCTGATTCCTTAGGAGCCAAGCAGCACGGCCAAGGTCAGTGCTGCCGGAGCGCCCGCAAGCCCCCGGCTGGCGCCGGCCTGCGGCCGAGGCTGCGCTGATGCCCGCCCTTTGCCGCGGCGGTCACTGCGCTGCCCCCGGCGCTCACCTTCCTGCTGCCGCTGCTCGTGCTCACAAGAGCGCAGAATCAATGAGGTTAGAAAGACCTCTGCGACCATCGAGTCCAACTCATGATCAAATACCACCACAGCAACTGGACCATGGCACCGAGTGCCACATCCAATCTCTTCTTAAACACCTCCAGGGACGGTGACTCCACCACCTGCAGCCCATTCCAACGTCAAACCACCCTCTCTTTGAAGAGTTCAATCTAAACTTCTCCTGGTACAGCTTAACATTGTCCTCTCATCCTGTCACTGGTTGCCTGGGAGAGAGGCCGACCCCCACCTGGCTACACCCTCCTGTCAGGGAGCTGTAGAGTGGGATAAGGTGCCCCCTGAGCCTCCTTTCCTCCAGGCTAAACACCCCCAGCTGCCTCAGCCACTGCTCACAGGACTTGTGTTCCACCAGACCCTTCCTCGGCCTCTTTGCCCTTCTCTGGACACTCTCCAGCACCTCAATGTTCTTCCTGTTCACATCATTAGAAGCTCTGTCTCCACAACAAATGTTTCCGGACTAGAAGGGGACTTTATTTCCAGGCTAGCACAAGATATATAATAAACAAGTATAATAAAACAACAACAAAAAAATTGTTCCATTATAAACACTAACAGTTGAATCAGATGCCAACTGCCCTGATTTCCCATCTAATTCATTTATCACCAGAAAGACCTGCACTTCAAGTCAGCAACAGCAGCAGCTGACAACACAGCAATTACTACTTGACTCAGCATCAGGGCAAACATTAAGCAGCTTGTTTTATTCAAATAAAGTAAGTGTTGTATTCTCATACCTCTGCACTTTGTACCACAAACCTACTGCAAAAAATTCACCCGGATTAGGCAGGAGCAGGAAGTGGCTGTGGAAACAACTTTACCCAGGGACTTACCGTTACTGATCTTTGTGTATACAAATGACAGCTGAGTGATAATTAATGAATTTCCATTTAAAAAAAAATAAAAAAATAGCAGTATGTCAAGTAATCTGCAACCTAATTGCAGGTCGTAAGACACAAGATTTCCACCTACACTGTTCTTCCTGAGCGCCCAGCTCCTGGTTAACACCAGTGCTTATATCCCCCCTTTCCCCACAAACACTTCAGTTCACTCCTGCTCAGCCTCCCCACCCCTGAGATGTGGAAGGATCTCCTGCTTTCCCCCGAGACCCCTTGGGGGCTCTTTGCCCTCTACCCCAGGCTCTCCCTGGGCACCCCTTCCCCTCTCTGCCCTCCATCTCCCTCGATGCCAGGAGTCCAAAAAAAAAAACTACACCTCAACTTCTACCCATGATTTTCTTTCCTGCAGACTGCACATCTCCTCCTGCTGACAATTCATTTGCTCTTTTATCATCCTCACCTCTACCCTTCCCTCTTCTTTTGTTCTGGGTAGCAGTGTTTTTAAAACATACTCTTTCTATCACTTGATCATAACATGCCTGACAGTTATTTTCCCAATTTCACTTTGTCTCCCCACCTCCTGCACTCCTCATCCAAAGCATTTTTAACATTTTCTCACTCAAAAGCTTTTTCTGCAAGACGTAAGATGCCAAACACCACAAGTTTAGTCACTAAGTGGAACTCATTGAAATGACTATGCAAAGCTGTGAAACACTTACTTCGCAATTACTTTATTTTGAATAAAAACACATTGAAGTAACTTTAGAAATAAAGATAATTTCAGCATTCAGAAACAGTCACCCACTTACATGAACATACATTTTTCAACAAGGCATTTGAGATGCTTCCTCTGCAAAAAAAAGAGAGGGGGAGGATACATTTACAAACACAAACCAGATCTGCTACCACTTTACAGTTTGTCAAAGATGGCAACACACTTTGAAAACCACAAAGACTGTTGCTTTTATGCTACTGTTTAGCTATTTTCATGGTATCCTGTGAAAATTTCAGTGCACCTGGAAGGTATGAAAGGCAGGTCTTTGTTGTCATTTCCAACAGCATCCTGTATTCTAGCAGACCTTGACATGGTTGGAACTTCTTATCAGTAATTTCAGCTTGTTGCATGATGCAGCGTTTGATTACAGGTATCACCAAAAACCACATTCTCCAAGTAGAATTTGCAGAAGGGTAATTTTCAAAGCATAGTTTTCAAAGGTGACATTTTAAACTAAACTCAGCAGGCAAAACAAGCACAAATATGTACAGTTTCACATATCAGGGGGTTATGTGAATTGCATCTTCTTTGGTAGCTGTAAAAAAATACTAAAGTGCTTTTCAAATGTGTCCTCATTGATTAAAAGGACAGGTATTTTGTACAAGTGATCAGTTGCACACCAACATCATTATGTTGTTTAAAGAGGCATTTCAACAGAAAGATAAATATTATCAGCACTTAATTTTAGCTTCTCAATTAAGCATAATTTTAGGACTTCCAGACCCAACCCAAAAATCCCAACTCTAGAGAATCTATTTACTCATTGGAAAATACAAAATTAAATTACAGAAAGTGCTTAATTCTCCAGTACTGACAGGTTTTAGAGCAAGTTCACTGACACTGGAATCACACTCAACTTTTTATTGTACTAAGTTTTCAAAAATTTCATACCAAAAAAACCCAAACCCACAAGCCTATATAGTCCAAAGTTAACCTCATTAGGAATTGAAGGTTCTCACACAAACAGTGGGATACCTGACCAATCAAGTACATAATTCAGAAATTAAGGCTTTCTGTTGTTCAAAACAGGTAACAGAAAACATTAATTTAAATGCAAAATAACAATCTTACAGTCTTTGTTAGGCACTACCCGGCTTTTAAAACTTCAAGATTAGAAGTCACAAAACCAGACATTAATTTAAAGCTGAAAAGTTGTCTCTTCTTTTACAATTTAGGTTTAGTTTCTGCTATGGAACACTCAATTCTAAATTACATTCAAATTCACATTCCAGTCTTGCAAAGTTGACATTAGAAGGGCTTCTGGTAATCTCTAGATCTCCAGTGAGGGGAAAAAACATCTTTAGAAGAGTATGTAAGACCTTAATTAATGTGATATGAAATTCTGATATATCAAAAGGAGTGTGAACAGATTTAAAAATGATTAAGAACTATTTAAAGGTTAATTGTTACATATTCCCCCAGAAGATCACTTTCCATGTTTGAAATACAAGGCAAGACTTGAGTGCCCTGTTCTGAAACACCTAACATGAGACTTCCTTGGCAGCTGGTTTGACAGTGGTTAACAGCACTAAGGTTCTGCATGTGAAAAGAGTAAGGTACTGATACACTAATGCTGTATGAACTACAGGTATTTTTACTCTTTATGGAAGATAAAAAAAAAAGAGCCATTATATTCAAACCTCAAGTTTGTCAGCTTCTTCCTGTTCCATGGTAAATGCATAAAGCCTTCACCTGTACTGCTGTAGTGATGCCATATTTCAAGACTCCAGTTCCCAAAGCCAGAGGTTGTGGCAGTACTGTCCACACTGCCTGTGGATGAAAAACCCGAGTGCAAGCCTTGACTTCAGGACTACACATATAGTGTTTTGCCCAGTGAGCAGCTGCTGGTCCCGTCCAGCCTGCAGCCACGGCTGCCATGAGGGAAACAGTGAATGCCAAGAGGCAGCACAGATGTCTTGAATATGTTTGTCACCAGAGAACAGAGCTCTGCTGTTTCTTGTTAGGGAATTCCACTCTCGTTTATATTCTGAGATAAAACATCTGCATCCAGATGCTGCACACTCATTTCATGTTGAGAATATGGCATATTCAAGGATTCATTTGGCCTCAAATCCTGGGTTTTCAGAGTTGGTACCTGCTTTTTTATAGTGAGCCCTGAATGTCAAGGATGTTTGGATCCAGGAATCCAGACTGATTTGATCCAATCTACTAAAAGAATCCTCCAAGGTTAAAAGTAATGTCATCTGGTAATTTCCAAAAAGTATTTGTAATTATTTAAGCTCAGTTACAATGTTTCTTTATACAGAAAATGCTAACAATCTCTCATTCATTAATACTTTTAATATTACATGATGTGCTTCACTCCTTCAGTAAATGAAATGTTTATGTGCTGCTTTCACAATGTTTTACAATTACTATTTGCTAGATCAGTAACAAATGTTTTGGACCATTCTCCCATAATCAACATTTGACAAACTGACAGTAATAGACGTTAAGCCCACCAAATATCAAATTAAAAACTATGCTGTCAGCTCATTTGTGGAATGGAACAGCTGACAAAAGAAATCTTCTCTTTCCAGAAGTCTAAATGGATCATTCTCACTTCCTAGGAAAGCCTACACAGTTGGGGATTTTTTTTCTGGAAAGAAAATAACAACATAAGCTGGAAATAAAAAAAAATAATTAAAAAAAAAAGCTGTATTTTAAAAGTGCAGTATATCTTTGCTTAATCTTTTTTGGCGTTGTATCATTTCTTCAAAGCTATTATGTTGAACGGACATGGAGCTAAAGTTAGACCAAACCTTCCCTCCATGGATGGTTTTGCAGCATTTTCAGGGTACAGAAAGGTAAAACTTTGCATTAGACTTGCAAAAATCAAGAACAGCTCCATTTTTGCCAACTGTTCTCCCATGCACACACGTTTACCTAAAGAACAGTTAGAAGAGATGTATTACTGGCTTTATACAGTTGACCTATTTGTTAACACACATGTAATTCCTGTGCTACCATAGTCCAAACACAAAAAGGCTCAAACTACTATTAAGCTACGAACTCTGAAGCTCTGGCCTCCTGTATTTGAGTCTAAGCCTTGCTCAGCTGTACTACTTCATATTAAGAGTATTTACATCCACAGCAAAAGTAGTATCAAAAGACAATTTATAATTTCTGTCTGGTAACTGGCTATTTAGGAATCCAAACCATTTTGCAAGCCACCAACTTGATGTGATAATAAATCCATTTCTATAATTGGTCCTATATGCAGCTTTTACATCTCCCACCTCCAAGGCTCTACACTTGAAACGCCACCACCCACCCACCTATTGACTGGATTATCTTACCCATTCCAAAAGGAATGAATGACTCTTTCTTTATTAGCTGGCCATTTTCATCCAGAAATCTTGATGGCTGAAATTCATCTGGCTTCTCCCAAATGTTAGGATCTCTGTGTACTGACCACAGGTTGGGCACAATCACACTTCCCTTAGGAATAGTATATCCTTGGAGCACTTCAAACAAAAGCAGAGACAGTGATCTGACAAGTTGCTAGAAGACATGGGAAACATACCAGTGAAAAGACAACTAAAGGATGTCACATAAAATGGTATGGATCCCTAGCTGTGGGATCCCCTTTCCAAATGTAGCAAAAGCTTAAGACAAAGGTGATCTCTGCTACCCTGCTTGAGTCAGAATCACACAGGCCTGAGCAGCTGGAAAGACATCAAGTTACACCAAGAGCTTCTGCAGGGAGACGGAAACAGCAATTGTCAGAAACGTACTCTGCAGTATGCCAATGCTGTGACCTAGTTTCTTCCTGCTCCTGTGCTATCACAGAGCCCCATCACAAAGGATGGATTTTGAACTGTCGCCACACAAGGGTTTTGAAATTACTAGTTTCATTTCAGCTTGTTGCACCTCACTGTCCTGCAAATCAAAACATTTTAAAAAGTAGATCAATTCAGTAATGGGTTTAAAAGCCAAGTATTGCTATCTACCACTGACTTTAGCCAGTGCTCAGCTATGTTTAAGAAAACACATTGATGAGTTGGAAGAGGGTACTTCTTAATGTTTTCTGTACATGTGGAGGTCAATGGTATAAGCCTTTAGCAAACCAGTTACTCCAAACTGATGTTTTCACACCTCTGTGTCAGAATGCCAAAACCAACTCTGCTGTTTCAGGTACAAAGGTGGAGTCTCAGCTGCCAACTACGACTAAGCACATTAGTCAATACAAGCTGACCCTCTTACAGAAGAAAATAGTCGAGATTAGAAAAACTTCTGGATGTCAGGCCAGACATGCTGCTTACATAAAGAGGTATGTCAAGGCCACCTACTCCCTATAAAGGGCATTTCACATATTTGTTTTACAGGTCTAATATGTAAATGAGGTCTTTGTAAATTATCACTAGATGTCCCATCAGATCTTCACCCCCAGGGGAAATGCTGCAGTAACATGTCTCTAGAAATGCTTACCAGCAGTTTCTGAGGCCATTCGAGGAATAGAAAGGGGAACAACTGCAGTCATCCTCTGCACTTCCATAATGGTTGCCTCTGTGAAGGGCATTTGAGCCTTGTGAGCAAGAGAGGGAACTTTGTCACGTCCTAGAACGGCTTCGATTTCTGCATGCACCTTCTCTATTCAAAGCGAGCAAGAAAAATAAAAAAAGTCAAAAGACATAATATGTGAGAAAACATGATCTCAACTTCATCTGCCTGTGCTTGCTTCATTGTTTACACAGATTTCTCAAAAATTACTTCAAGATGTGATTCCTAGCTGAAACAGCTACACCAACATTTGCTGTAAGAAGAGACTCAGTTAAGAAGAAAACAATCAAGCACAATCTTGATACTGTCAAGAGTAAAGCTACTGAGATGACAGACATTGCTAGCACTTCAGTATTGGACAAGTACAAGAAAAGTCCTGTTGCAACTCCAAACAATTAAAACAATTAAACACTTGAACAGTAAGAGAACTGCACACAGTGTGTGCCTGAGCGTGAAGACATGGGAAAGCTGTTCATGCAGCTGCTTTAGATACTTCATTCTGGAGCAGGAATTCTGGTGCTGTTACTGCAAGCATTGAAGCCATTTAACTCATTCTTGCCATTTCCTACTTTCTATTCACAGAACCTAAACTGAGCTATTTCCCATTTCCCCCAAAGGCAGCAGCAGGTGTCCCTTTCCCACACAGACCTTCTGCAAAGTCAAAGAAGTTCATGAGCGTATCTCATTTCTCATTCATGGAAAGCAAAAAATATCAAACTATTTGCTTGCCCATTTCATTTCAATGAAGGCTCTGCATATAAAAGTCTCTTCATAGAAGTTTCCAAGATTCAGGATTTGCTTCACCTATGTACATACAGGATGACGTGCCTTTTCTTGCAGGTAACTTGCAATCTGGCTACACCACAAAAGACAATCTTGAAAGAGAAGACCTCAGAACCAACCTTTAATCAAAAACAATAAAAGTCAGTTTTCACTTTTTACCCTTTACATCCTGCATACTTTGTGGTTGACCTCCTTGCCTTTTCCAATCAGGCTGCTGATTCTCTGAGTTTTTGCTCTTTTCTCTCTTTAGCAGTGATACAAGATTAAATAAAAGTTCAATGCAAAAAACCTGTCCCAGTTTCCCCGAGCAGCATGCACAAGTGCTGCCTGAAGTGTGTCTAATGAGCCACTGCTGCCACCTACTGGGTTTGTCAGAAAAAAAGCTCGTGCATGAGGAACATTAAAAAATACAAAAAATACAGCAAAACATGTGCTGACAGTGTGGCTTTCCAGCACCTTTTTTGTGGGGTTTTGCTACTTTTATTATGGACATATCACAGCCCTATATTCAGACACACATGTCCACAGTAATCTAAACAAATAAGTAAAGTTTTCAATATATTAAAAAAAAATTAAAATTAAGGAGACTGTCTCATGCCAAATGTCACACCAGCACTTTATCCTGAACAACTCATTTGTTCAGAGTTTGTAAAAATATGAGGAACTATACAGAAAGCAGCCAAACTGCTGCTCACATAAACAGCTGCAAAATGGAAACTTCAGCAGTCTCTGCAACAGTATGTTATTTGAACTGCTCCACTAGTTTTCATATATTTAAAAATCTCACAGATCTGCAGAAATCAAGGACCAAAACAAAGTTAGGGAACAGAACAAACCAAATATTCCCCATGGCTTCACCATATTGTCCATTCACATCATTCTCTATTTCCCTGTAAAAAAACCAAAACATTTTCCAAAGAAAAAAAGATTTCTTTTTTCTCTGATAATTCTTATTTTGCCTTTCCATGTCTGCAAGCAACTTTTGCTACTTTTAAAAGATACACAATTCAGGTTTTTTCTCTAGGAAGGAAATACATTTAAGAGAAATATATTACCAGGAATAAAAAAAAAGAGGCCCATACATAACTCCAAGGCAATCAGGATATAAGGAATAGGATACTAAAAGTGATACAGTCTGGACTACTGAGCTTATTTAGATTACTTGACAAGAGCCACGGCATAAGGAAAGGGGAAATCAGAGAGAGGTAATAAAACTGTTAGAGATCAGCAGAAAAGTGAAAACTGACTAGCACATACACATACAGTACCAGGCAGAAGGAAATGAGGTTAAAAAACCAAACAAAACTCTTCTAGATTTCATTTGCATAATTTAGAATATATCTAATCCATGTAACTGCATATCAAGTCAAGCAGTCATAACACACAACATTAAAAACAGAACAATAAGCCTATGCAATAAAAGTTTATTTTACATTTGTCCCCAGGGAGCTCTCTCTCCCACGTACTGAACTGGTGCCCTATTTTGCAATCTTTGGTCAACAGTTTGGTTGACTTTGTGCAATAAACTATGATCTTGACCTAATTAAAGAGATTTTTCCAAACAGATCCAACTCAGGGTAGATGAAACTACTCACGGTTATAATCCACTTAGTTTCAAAAATTTTCAAGGCCAGAGATTGTGTTAACTCTCAGGGCAATCTGTGTCACTCCTCTGCTATATTCACAGGGCAATTTCTTTTCCTAGCATCTGATCAGAATTCTTTTGTTGTAGGTTGTCTCTGCTGCTTCCTCAGGGGAGATTGCCTCCATCTTCTTAGCATCTCTTGATCAGATAGTTGTAGACAGCATAAAGTTTCCCCCAGTCACCTTTCCTTAATACTGAACAAGACCGATTTGCTCTGCCTCTATTTCATTCCATGTGTCTTTCCCCCTGCCCCTCCTCATCAGCAAGCTACCTGACTGCCATGACCACTCCAGACTGGTGGGGAGAGGCCGTCTAATGACACTGGTAGCTGGTGCTGTGCATTTGTGCAAGTCCAACTTGCTTAAGCTGTCTCTGATTTGATCTTTCTCTACAGTAGGTAGTGTTTCACTTCCCCAGACTGTCGCTAGGCTCAAGAACCTCCCTGCTCAGGAGGGCATAAAAGCAGACCTTACCACTACGGTCTTCACACATATCACTACTATGTGCCTGGAATGCCACACTGCCGAAGTTTTTTAAACATGCTAAAGTTCTCTGGAATTGCTTGGGAAAGATAAAGTTGTCCCAAAACAGAAGAAATTCACAGATTAAAGGGCCCTTTAGCACTTAATATATAGCACTAACCTAGAAATCACCATAGCACAGCAGGATAGAAGATGCCTGATTACAGACCAGACTTCTGAATTATATACACACATGTACTGTTGGCACTCCAAATGATTTCTTCACTGTCGCTGTTTGCTTCTGTTTCTGAGCATCCATTTGGAGCTTTACAGTCTGGAATAAATCACCTAGAATAAAAGTAATCTTACCTTGTACTTCAGGGTAAAGAGACATGTAGAGCAGGCACCACAGCAGTGTGTTGGAAGTGGTATCTGTGCCTGCGATGAAGAGGTCGCCAATGATAAAAAACAGGTAATCGTCATTAAAACTGCTCTCCTTGTTCTTCTCTTCTTCTGCATGGATGAAGTACATATCAATGAAGTCCCTGGGATTTGCTGCATCCAGTGTATCCCTGTGCTGGGCAATTATTTTCTTCAGAAAAGCAGTAATATCTAACTCAGTTTGCCGAAGTTCCCGGAAAGGCCCAAAGGGAAGGTAGTAGAGCCAGGGGCAGATGTTGACCAGGATCATGTAGCTGTTGACGCTCAGCTCCAGGGCGCGGGCCATGTTCTTCAGCATCGTCTTGAACTCACCATCTTCGTAGTTAAACCGCCTGCCAAAGGCCATGGAACAGATAACATTGGACACGGCGTTGCGGATGATTGGGAAGGGATTAAATGAATCCTTCCCATGCTTCAGCATTTCCTCCTTTATAAAGTTCAGCTCCTCAATGATTTTAGGCTCTAAGCTGTGTCTCCCTACTCCAAAATGACGCAGTGTTGAGAGAGAGAATTTTCTCTGTTGCTTCCAGACAGGGCCATAAGGTGCAAAAATAACACCTGAAAGAAAAAGGGATAGTCTGAAACCAAAATGCCCAGTTTTCAATAAGAAATTGTTAGACAGGCCTGCAACCCAAGAGCCAGAAGAGAGGGAAATGATACACAACAAATCTCTCCCAAGAACTTGGCTAGGAGCTAAAGGAAGAACAGAAGGTTCTTTATAATAGCTTTTGGAAACCTTGTCCCTCCTTGTCCTAACCACTGAAATGAATATTCAAGTTACATCACTAGCTTCATTAGACTTTGCAAGCCACAAAGAGATGGAGAAGAGGGAACTGTTAGTTTGGGACATATGTTAGATATAGCCTTTTCTCCTCAATGTCCTGACACATGAACTCCTTCAGCAAGGCATAACAGAGGACATTAAAACACAAACTGATTTGCATTTTTTCCCCTTCATGTTATACAAACTTCTCAATACATTTTGCAAGTGTTTCTATTACAAGCAAGCTTTATCTTTAAGTTATAATAAAAATACATGATATTCACACTGCAAGAAAACTGGGAAGGTGAAGACAGGTTCAGAGACACTTGGCAAAAACCCGCTTGATTTGAATTTCAAACGTTTTGATGCCCCTAGGCACTTGTTCTGCATGATTGTGTCATTATGAAACACCATTTAAATTAAATCCCTATTACTCACTTACAAATAGAAACATCTCTTTTGTTGCATTAAAAGACCACACCAAAGACACCACAGGGTAATGAATACATAACCTGCTATTTCTAATGTACTCCATGGTTAACCTGAGGAAGTGTAGTCATCAAACATGACCTAGTTCTGGATTTTTTCTTCTAGTAAAATGACATCACTTTTTTTTTTTTCCCTGTAAACAAAAAGCTACTTTATAAAAGCAACATCAATTTTTCTGTCAATTGCAAATCTTGATGTTGAATTTAAAAGGAGAAATGACCATAAGAAAATAGAATTAGTACATAAGTACTGGAAGATACATCATGTTTCAATGCTTAACATTACCTACATTTCTATTACAAGTTCATGTTCCTAGCGCCTAATGCTAAAACAATACAAACACATGACCTAGCTTCAAACGTCCTAAACAAGAACATTAGGAAGAGCCAGGACAAGCTCAGAATCAGCTGAATTTCATCTTCTCTGCACGAAGACATTCCTTAGGCAATCTATTGAAATGCCCACTTCCTGGCCCTTCAAAAATAGAATAAAAAACTTTCCAGATTTCCTCTCTCAACTGTTTCCTGCTAGTAATGGTGTCCTCAAGTAGGTTAAGTGAAAAAACTGACGTATTTGGGGCTGAAATTGGCCAACAACCAACTTGGATTTCCAGGGTTTGTGGCTGGGTTGTGAAAGAAACATGGATTTCTTGGAACAAAACAAAGTCATCACTATTTCTATCCTGCAACAAATATCTCCAAAACAGGCTATGCATCCACAACCTTGTCCCTTTTTTGTTGTTAGGAAAATGAGGTTTAGGATCTAAATACTTTCATAAAAGAAAACAGATCTATTGTCTGGAATGTAAAAGGGACTCCCCTATCCCCACAGAAAAGCTAACACCAACAACACACCTCCACATACACAGTGAGCCTCTCAAGCACTCCTGCAGAGAGCATGGGTGTTTTCTGGTGTCCCTAAACTGCTGCAGAATACTAATAACTGATTTGTAAATCGGGAAAGAATAGGAGACAGGTTAAAGAAAAAGAAGAGCATAAGGATAAAATAACAGAGGTAAGCAAAGAAAGCAAACTCTCAACTGCATCACTACCAAGCTACAATAATGGAATAGTCCTTCGCTGATTTCAAAGAAAATCTGCCTGCCCTAAAAAGTCAAATTAGTCAGCACAGACATCTCTACTCTTAAAAAAAAATCCCAAACAAAAACAACCTCCCCTGCAAACAAACTGAAGCAAAACAAAAAAACAACTAAAAGAACCCTGAAGGAAATACAATAATAAATTTGGAAGCAACAATAACCAGGACTTCATGCTCATTACAGAGGCCTAATTTCTATGAGCCAATTTTGAAACCCTTTCAATACAACCAACAAACTCACAAAAACAGAGAGTTCACTTTATTCCCCCTTTTTACATGACAATTCAAATCCTTAAAAGAAGCAAGTTCTGGCAAAGGCTTACTTACTCTCCT
>VZTJ01002937.1:69197-114213 GCA_013397795.1 Orthonyx spaldingii | reverse complement strand
CCCCCCCCATATTTTACTGCTAGCTCTAGTGTTGCTACAATACTGGGAGTCATCACATTTAATAACATTCATCACATTTAATAACATTCAACTTCTGTATTGTCAGATGTCCACATGTGGATATGTACAGAGCAGGGCTACAAAGGCAGACAATCACTCAGACTCCATCTAGTCTGCAGATTCAGTCTTTGCTACCTCTCGTAGCTACAGAATACAAAAAAACTAAAATAATAAAATATTAAAATCAAACTACAGAAATCTCTTTTTTCTCCCCAGTCTACTATTTCTCACGTATGTCAGAAGCCTTCAATTAAGAATTGATTTCTACCTTCTCCCTTAAGTTCTTATGGCACTTTCTATCTAGCCAAGAAGGCCTCCCTCATTTTTTAATCAAGTTGCTGAAATGTAGTATTTGTCACTTCTGATACTTCTACCTGCTCTCCCCCAGGCACAATTATTTTATTTGCATCTTACATGCAATAGAGCCACACAGCTGAGATAAGTCCCTCTTTCTTCCATACCACACCTGGCAGGGCAGCTCAGGGTAAAGACAAAACTACACCAGAAAACGTACCTTACAAGAAAATAGCTCTATAAATTCATACAACAATAGCTCACTTACAGAACAAAGGAACCCAAAGAACCCAAGAACATGCAGGAACCCAAAATGGACACTAAATCTTCCAGAGCTGTAGCATCCAAATTGTGAGCGGTAGATCTGAAGTTACACCTCATCCTACTGTTTCCTTTCCCAGTACATAGTAACACAACTGTGGATGTCCTGACCTGCAGCAACCTCTCACCCAGGAACTCCTGAAACTATGCTCGGGAGGCTCCCAATCCAATCTTAAGAGGCCTCCAGTTTGAGTGTTGTAACTCATCTACATCGTCCATGAACCACACATGAAAAAAGCAACACTTTTTAGCACAGATGCAGCATCGCAGAGGTTCAGTCATCTCCTAGAGCCACCACTAAACCCAAGCCAGCACAGTGACAGCATCTGTAACTTCCACCGGCTTTTGGAGAACCAGCTTGTGGGGGCAGTGGCCCCCTCTGCCCATATTCACTGACTTTTCCCTTTATGCACTCAGAACACACCACCCCTGCAGTTCTCTCTACAGTACTCCTGCATGTGTGGCAATTCAGCGTGCTGCACCAGCTAACACGAGCAATATGTAGCAGCTGGGGGTGTTTTATGGACAGCTGGGCAGCCTTGATGTGACAGTCCTTGTGCCAGCACACAGCTATGGTGACCTTCCAGATAAAATCAAACCTAGAACAACACAATGTCCCTGCAACAGTGCAATGCAGGCAGGCACCGTCCCTGGACTTGGTTGCAGCATCCTCTGGCTACGGACAACAGGCTCCTGGTACTTTCAACTCTCCTGGAGCACCCACTGGTGAAAGCTGCCAACTGCCCTGGCTACTCTTTGCTTCACCATACTCAAAAAAGCCTCACAGAGAACAAGAAACAGGTGAAATTCATGGCATTCAAGGAAAAAGAAATCTACCATGAGCCTGAACATGAGGTTTTACAGCACTGCTAAAATTATCTAACTCCTCTTCCCCTTTCCTCCTCCAGTTCTTGCTACAGTACTGTACCTAAAAATACTCACACGTGATAACGTGCCAGTAAGATCTGTCTTGAATCAATATTATTAAACCAACAAAATTCTTTTTTTTTTTTTAATCTTTAAACTGATATCAGCAACGGTACTTGATGGTATTTTAATAAACATGATCTACGTCACTCACTTCTTCTCTTTACTAGGGCAATTCTGGTATAGGGGGAAAAAAAAAAAAGATAAATGTTTCCGGCACTTAAAAAATAGATTTCTCTAGCCTTAGAAAAAATTTTAAAAGTTAAGTTTCACAACAAGCTAGCACACCAACAAGCCTTCTGGGGTACACCTCCTAAACTCAAAAAGGGTAAGTAGATTTCCATAAACACTGAGATCTGTAATGACCTAAAAACTAAACACGAAGAAATTCTACCTGCAGTATCGCCAGCATGTGTTTAAACTCTTCATGCCTTTTTCTTGCAAAAGCTCTTTAGACTCTCCTTTAGACTCTTAAAAAAAGATTAACACCAAACCCAAATATGCTCAGTAAGTTTTGACAAGCCGAAAAACACAGTTGCAAACATGCCAGCAACAGCAGCTTGCACACAGGCAGCGTGAACTGTGCAGCCACAGGACTCCACAGAAGCCTGCTCTCTGCTACTGTTACCTTGATAAGAACTGGAGGTGCACTGTTTCATACCACTGCTCAAGAAGTCAAAATTTCTTCTCCTCAGGCAGCCAAAATCAGAAAGCCCCCAGGTGACAGACCAGCTGTGCCTTAAACCCCTGCACAAACGTCAGTCACAGAATCAATGAGGCTGGAAAAGACCATTGGAGTCTCACATTCAGCTTTTCTTTAAACACCTCCAGGGCCAGTCATTCCACCATCGCCCTGTGCAATTCATTTCACTGTCAAATCACCCTTTCTGTGAAGAAATTCCTCCTAATGCCCAAGTTAAATTTCCCCTGGCCCAACTTGAGACGATTTCCTCTTGTCCTATCCCTTATTACCCAGGAGACCGACCCCCTTCTGGCTACACCCTCCTTTCAGGGAATTGTAGAGAGCGATAAGGTCTCCCCTGAGCCTCCTCCAGTCTAAACCACCCCAGCTACCTCAGAAGCTCCTCAGTCCCTTTACTGCACACAGAGCTAAAGAGATCAGGCATTTCAGCCACCCAGAGCTGCTCTGCAGTGCACGGCACAGCACTGCCAACATCACGGGGATGCTGCACGTCCACCCCAACGCAGGGCGAATTTCTGTCTGAGTGCTTTCTGCCAGCAGCAGGGCCAGGGACACACACGAGAAGCACAAAGCAAGTAAATGGTTCAGTCCACAATTCGTGGGAGTTATTTATAAATTTCGGCAGAGCAGCCACGCTCCCAAGCAGCTGACGCTCGGTATCGCTCCTGAGCATCACCCTGGCCATCACCGGGCGTGCGGGACTCGGGGCGCCCCCGAGCGCTTACCCTTGTTGTGGGTGATCATGAGGACGATGGGCACTGAGGGCCGGTCGCTGAACACCTCCGCCTTCTGCACCAGCGCCTCCCGCACCGCCCCGAAGGTGTTGAGGATGATGATGGGGCGGTTGCCCACGAAGAGCCGGAAGACGCTGCCGTACATCTTGGTGAGGCCGGTGAGGAAGACATGGGGCGAGAAGGCGGGGGAGAGCCGGTCGCCCTGCACCTCCACCGCCCACTTGCGCAGCAGCGAAGGCGGCAGAAGGGCGAAGGCGAAGTTGCCCACCAGCGGCCACGGCGCGGGGCCCGGCGGCAGCCCCGACAGCGCCCGCGGCCGCCGCCGCAGCAGCCAGTAGCAGCCGAGCCAGCAGAGGGCCACCAGCAGCAGCTCGGTGGCCGTGGGCGGCCGCAGCAGCCACGTCCAAGCTGCCATCCCCGGCACCGCCATCTCCCCGGGCAGCGGGACCGACGCACTCACCTCCCTACCCGCGCGTAGCGGTTTAAGATGGCGGGGGCGGGCGGGAGGCGAGGCCGGCGGCGCCCTGACCCCGGCCCGCCGGGCCTGTGGGCGGGCAGCGGGGCCGACACCGCCCCCGCGGCCCGCGAGAGGTGACGGAGCGCAAATTTATAAAGGATTAAACATAAGCACGTATGACCAGCTCGTGTAAACAAAACAATTAAAATTAAAAAAAACCCAAAACTGAGCGCTCCCCTCCACCCCCCACAGGACTTGCCTTTAAATGCTCCTTACGCAAACAGCTATTTTTTTAGCGGTTTAGAAGGGAAGGAAATACGGATGATCCTTCTTCCCCATTCGCAAACAAAAAACCTGGCAGTTCGAGGTAATACACCAAAATCTTCTGCTTTCAGCCCCAAGGACGGACCTAGAGCCATGTCCCAGTTCTAGGTTCCGTAACTGCTTGGCAAACGCAGAACAGCACAGGGAGGCTTCGAAGAGGGGAACATAAATTTTAGAGGGAAAAGACGTGTAGCTCTCCTCCGTTCCCTCAAATAAAAATAGTAATAAAAAACCCCAAACATACACACAAAACCCCAAAACACACCCAAACACCCCAATCCCCCAACCCACCCACAACTGATTTTGAGGGTAACTTCCTCCTCCCTCTAGCACACAGCTTAGTGCACTTTTCCCAGCTGATCAGCAATATAAAATTTAACCCCTACAGAGTTAATTAGATGCTGGAAAATGCCACTGTATGGTCTTCCCAATAATCTCCTGCAGTATCAGTGGTTTTAATAAATGCTCTTGATATCCTCTCACTAACAGAGAAAAGTATTCATGTTTGGCCCACAGTGCTCCTTCTTTAAAGTGATGCCCCAAAAATAAAAAACGCACAGAATAAAGCGTGCTTATCCATTAAAAAGGGTGTTGTTAAAAGAAATAATTTTTTAAACAGTTGAACATTCAGTAAAGATAGTGACAAGTTGCTCATAAAATAGTTGCTGAACTGTATTAAAAAGTTTTTATTGCAAGTATACACAAGTTACAGCAATTTCAGAAATACATAAAGCTTCAAATGGCCAAGGTCCAAGTTTTCCTCCAAGCAATTAAGGCAACTGTCTCTTTAATCTAAACAGCAAATGGACATTTTACCAGCTATGGATTAAACAAAATAGAAAAACTAAGAACAGATTTAAGCTGGCAGAACAAAATGCAGCTTTTATTTTGTCTATATTTGGTAGAAATTCAGTGGTTAATTACAACGTACATTAATAAAATGCATCTATTAGAAAAAATATATAAAAACAGGTGAAAATTTAGCTGAACTAAAGACATTTTAAATCTGATTCTCAGGAAAAGTTTAAATTCTGTAGTGTGAAAATAAGCTATTCAGCACAGCTGAAACACATTACTGTTTTTGCCTGTTTTCTTAGTACAAGAGTAATCTAGCCTCACTTCCTTCTCAGTCTAGTCAAGAAGCTGAACTAGATAAAAAAGCCTTCCTTCCCCCTGTATGCAGTTGAAAGATTGGTTTCACTGGCATATGGCCAATTCTAGGGTGTCCAGAGATTAAAATCCACATTAATTTTGATAAAAATGAGATTAAATTCAAAATTTTAAGTGATAAAATGCAACTTTTGCTTTAACATACCAATTCATAAGTGGATGTTTCAAGTTAAAATAATAGTTGTTGCAACATTAAAATCAGTTTCTCCAATTTAAATTAGAACCGAACAGCCTCTTTTTAAAGCATGACATTAACAGCAAAACATGTCCAAGTACTTTACAAATATTCTGCATACCCCAAATAACTACACATACAAGTTTTAGCACTATAGTGCTTTGCATGGAAATCATTCCTCATCAGTCATAGCATTAGTGTAATAAAAATCACACCCCCTTTAGTTCTGCACTTAAGGGAAAACCATTCTTCAAACTCTTTCACCCCAAACTGACAAATCAAAGCGTTTGGTGACTCCACTTTTAACAGGTCAAAAAACAACTTCAGTAACAAGCAAATAAAAATCCCCACCAGCGTAAAGACTGTCATTAAAACAAGCATTAAAAATAGAATAGTTCAAATGAACTAATTTTTCCTTAAAGATAACCAAGTTAGAGAGTTAAGGCCCAAGCAGAAGCATTGGAAGTTTAACACAGTAAACTCTCAAAAGCAACATAATATTTTTCTCTCAAACTTTATCTTAGTCTTTGAATCCTGTCAATGCTTAGGACTGTTTACCAGCTGTTCTCTGCAGCTGCTGACTTAGCACCCATTCTCTTCAAGTATGGGCTGTGGTTTTATATGCTTTATTTGAGCTTGCAGGCAACTTTTGGATTTTTATTTCCACAGGCACTTTATTCATAAAAAACCCTCTCCTTGTCAAAAGCACATTGAAAATATTTGAAAATTCTGAGTTACACTAGTGCACTGAAACATGTTTCTGTAACACAGCAGATGCTAAAACTAAAAAGCCCACTTTTGGTCAAGTGCTTGTCACATGCTCGCAAAGCTTTTGTTTTTGCAGGGCATTGAAACACGCACCCATCTGCCTCTTAATATTTCTGTAAATATTGCACATTTTTTTGTAAATTAAAAAAAAATACAGTCCATTTTCTCTGAAGCATCTAGCAATTAAGATAGGAAAATTATATTTCAATGTGCCTTAGGACTACTACAGATGACTTGGTTCAATCTTTGGCTTTTCCAAGTGTCCTACTATTAAAGCAGGCACTGAGACAAGTAGGAAGACAATCCAGACTACTGTTACTAGACTATCCACCTTCACTCAACAAAAACCCCACCCAGCCCTGGTTTTATCCTAGATGGTAGGCTTGTTTCTGCTTTAAATTAAGTTACTCTAAACATGGAATATTCTTTGCACTGACACAGAAGTTCCATCAAATAGATCTTAGAGAAGTCCACTTATTTCTTGAAGTACTAGGTGCAAGTGATTTAAGATAACTTATTCTAGTACATGAAAGATGCAGCTTCATGACCAAAGCCTCAGGGTACAACCACTTGAGAGCAGAGGAGTGTGCTGCAGTGTCACCAGTGCACCTGGACATGGCACCTGCTCCGCACATTCAGGTGTCCGGATGAATTAAGGGCATCATACTCATTTAAGAGCCGACTACAGCAGGATTGCTGTACCTGTCACAGGCAGATACTTTCAGAATTGCAAGCTGACAAGTAAGGGGCCTTTAACAAGAACTAAAGGCTCGGTATACTCTGTGGATAGAAAGTGTACGTACTGCTGCACAAAAACGCCTCTCTGAAAGATCTGGAAGTGCACTGTCCTTCATTATATACAGTAAAATCATAACCAAAAGGGGGAGGGGAAGGCAACAATAGCTTCTGCAACAGAAGGCACAAGATAGTTTTTCACCTTAAGAAAAAATTGCTTGTGAAGCTTTCAAACAAAGCTAGAAAATTACTTTGCTGTTTTACAATCTAAACAATCTAGTTTAAGGTTCTTTCATGTCTTTTTATAATGTCCTACTATGAATTGCCTTGATAAATGTTGTTTCAATTCTGTTCTTAAGATACAGTTACATGGTCATGTCCATCAAAAGTTGTTTGGTTTTTTTAACATTTCAGCAAAATATACACCTACACTGCATAATCAGTGTCCTCATAACACAGCTTTGTCCATTTCACGTCCTCTCCCTCCAAGGCTTCAACAGCGATGATGAAAGCCAGAGAATGATTTTCTTTGAACTACTAGACTGTCCCTTAATCCTACCTAGTACAATTCTTAGATTTTAGACTGAGTTTCAGAAGATTAGTTATCCTAAAACGTATGAAAATTTAGAATTGGACATGTAATTTAGAACAGTATACACTCCTAATATTTTTCTATTTGCATTAAAATACTATTTTTGCAGGTTTTATATAAAACATAAATAGAAAAGGGTTGTATTTATATAAAAAGCATTTGGAACAGGCTTAAAATGTAGAGAAAGTTTGCTTTATTGAAAAGGTGTCACAACAGCTTTCCTTAGTGTTCGTGTGTAGTAAGAGAATATCAGCTCTTAATAATATTTGAGATTATTAGCACCATAAAAGGATATAAGGTTTTTGATTTTTAAGGATGTGGGTGGTCATGTAAATAGTCCAGCTGTATTCATTAGTACACAGGCTGACCATAAAAAATTTCAACTTTTATGTGCCAAGTAAACCACATAGGACAATTTCTTTAACATTTTTACCAAATTCAGAGTCAACAGTGAAGTGATCATGACAGATAGCACCTTTGGAGAGAAAAGCTACAAGATGCTCCCATTATTGCTTTTTTAAAAGTACAGCTAGTGCAATAGTTGGTTTTGGTTTGGGTTTTTTTAAACACAGTGAACAGATTGCAACACAAATCACAACTCTAGCTCTAGTATCTCTTGCATGTATACAGCAAACCATAACACTCAGTTACCTAACAAAGTATCAGCTATAAAGAGTCATCCTGAAAGTTTTACAACGTAAAAGCCAACTCTTGCTAATAGTGAAGAATTTATGTAAAAATTACACCCAGTTTGCAAAGATCAGTAGAAACTACAGCACCAGAGGTCTCTCAAATTGTTATTGTAGCATTCTGCTGTACAGTGTTTGCAGAACTGGACCCTAAAGCTATAGATCAATGCCATCTCATCAGCTTCTTATCATGCACACATTACAGCATTCTTATATTATCATGTAGGGTGCCTCACTGGCCAACACCTTTTCTTGCCTAGTTTTTCCAATATTGGATATATAGCTCCAATCAACTTACAGAGCTATGGACACACAGGATTCAACCTAGGAGAACTCATGCAAGAAAAGCTGTCAGCTGATAAGGATGAAACCATGTTGCAGCCAAAGTGAGGTCCTGTGCTGTTTTTAGGGAAGTCTTGAGAGTTCTCAAAGCCACATGGAAAGCATGAGAACCACAGCCATGAAACCATTATTTCTGCTTTTACTTTCACATTCCTTGGTACACCTCTGACCTCAAAAGCTAGCAGAACCTTTTTCACACCTCACACATGCTCTCCTGAATCACAAAAATAAACACAAACAAATGTGCTAAACATTTCAAGCACAAGAATTGATTCCTGAGGGGGAAAAAAGTATGTTCTAGCATTTTGAAATTTGAAATTATTTTCAAGTAAAAACTGTGCAAAGATGTGTCTGACAAGAATGCCTTTTGGCTTTAGGGTTAATTATGGGCCTTCTCAAATGTAAAACCTACTTTTCTGTACTGAGCCGTTTAGGAAGGACAGTTGGTAGAAGCAGATGTAGTTAGACTGGAGTCCAAAGCAGCATGGGCTTCAGCACAAGCAGCATTTTGAGTGACAACAAACTGTGAAAAAAGTGGAATGCAAACCCAGTTTTTACGGAACTAAGAAAGCACCGCTAAGTTACTCAAAACATAAGAGGGGTTGAAGTGTTTGTGTATGAACTTTAAACAATATTACTAACACTTCAATGGCAGAGGTAAAAGTAAGCAGAGAGATAAATTTCCTCTTGGTATTTTCAGCACTTCTGCCATCTTTAATGAAAAAAATAATTTAGAAAGCAAACAGGCCCACTCATCTTAAATGTGACTCACACACCTGAAGTAACACCCAAGTGTATGTTCTGTTGAATCAGAATACAGCTCTCTGATGACTGGTTTTACAGAGATCTGCCTTTTCAGCCCCATTCATAGTTTTGCTTTATAAGTGACCTTCACTTTTTAGCTATTGCCACCTTTAGTACTGCACTGCCAGTCTGAAAGAAGCTCAAAAGGACAGGTAAAGATGGCTCACAGCCACCTGTACTATACAAGGACAGCCTGGTTTGCCTTCCTAGAGAAGCCTCTGCGTACTGAATCCAGTATTGCTTATGCCACAGAGACCTCTCTCCACACACATGTGCCTGCATGGTACCAGGGCCCCAACTGCTCAAGATGCTTTTACTTTAGACTCATTTCTGATCACTTTTTCTCTTAATTTAAAAAAAAAAAAAACACCCAAAAGTCATCTTCAAACATATTTCAGCAAAGATACTTTGTGAAAATTGATCTCAGTTGGCACAAAGGAGATTCTTCTGCAGTAATTCTTTGCAGTGTCACAAATGCTAACATCCTAAACACCTTATTATGCTGAGAGAAAATGCAAGAGCTGACAATATTGTTTAGGCATAGCTTGAAAGAAGGGTATTTCTCCTAGAAGAAACCCATGCACAGACACCTTGAAACACCTTAGATACTGTATCCAAGGGATCAACATTTTTCCCACTGACATTTACCAGAACTAAAATCAGTTATGTTTAACCCCACAGACAGCAAGTAAAGGACAAAAACACTCCTTATCTAGCAGAAGGACTGAGTCAACCACTATAGAAGCAATTGAAAAAGTGCGAACACTAATTATAATAGCATAATACAGCATCTTTTTTCAAGTATAGTACAGATAAGACTGCACATAGCATGCAGCCAATATAATTTTAATTCAAAAAGTCACACACTGCTCCTCCCAGTAAGAAGTGGTCTGCCCTCTCCTCCTACCTGGTTTGCATCTTAAAGGTTAGTACACAGCCAAGAGCCACAGAAAACAAACTGCTAGCTATTTGCTAAACTCCACGTCCTTTGCAATTATAACATTTTCACTGAAAACAAGTCAAACCTTTGTGGGTTTTAAGCCACCAATCTACAGGAGAAGTGAAGGAATCCTCAACACCAGTATTTCAGATACACATTAGAGACTGTACAGTATTGTTACTTCATCTTTAAACATCATTCAGGCATTGAGTGTTTTGTTAGGAAAGATGAGTTCAGAACTGGAATGTTTCCCTGCAATACATAAGCTACCTGTATCTAGCCTGACATTCTTATGTGCTACTTTCTAGGTTAATAAGATTTAATCATATTGTTAAATCCAGGGAAACTTCAGCCAACTAGAAAAAAGCTTCAGTATGTTTTAAGCATTGCAGCACTTCATTCTTGTTTTAGAAACTATTAGTGACAGCTTGAAGGAACAACTTACAAAAAACTGCTAATAATATTTAAGTACTTTAATATCCAAGTATCTCTCACTGAGTTGAGTTTTGTTTTTTATTGTAAGTTATGGATGAGAATCAGCACAGATGCACAGCTGTACTGTAGAATGATGTGCTTAATACTGCTGCTTCCCTATAGGTCTGAGGGTTTCTTTGCAGAACTATTACACAAACAATTTAATTCTACATTTCTTAGAAGTTAGGTGTAGTTTTAGTACAATTTCATGTAAAAAACAATATATGATCACAATCTATTTCAGTGTTTTCATCTTCCTTCCTTTTCCTTATAAATACTAGCACAAAAGCCTTTATATCTCCATTTTCTGTTTCACAGCACTTCTCTCTGGAGTCTAAGAAGCAGCATAAAGTAGCACATGAAGGCTTACTTATAAGCCAAGTTACTTCAACGGCACGCTAGAATATTTTTCTCAGGTGTACTTAAGCAGCAACACTCATTTGAATGATGCCTAACAGGAGTATTTACTTTTAAGATCCCTTTTCTCAGTAACTGAATTTAAGACATTGATTTTACAATGCCTGGAATAGAACACATCAATACAGAAGTGTTCGATCCTGTATTATCACTCCAATTTTGTGTGCCTGTAGAAGAGTTCTAGGTAAGTCCAAGACATGTATATTGTAAAAATATCAAGAGGACAATGGAACTTTACAACTATTAGATCTCCCAGTAAGGAAAAATGGTTCCAGTCCATGTGACAGCGTGGACCCATTTTCAGAATTACCCCATGAATCTTTAAGATTCAAAATTTATGAGTTTACAAAAAAAAAAAACAAAAACAAAAACCTACAACAAAAACAAAACAAAAAACCCCAAAACCACAAAAACCCCACTAACAAACAAAAAAAACCCCACATCCAAACAACAAAACCAACAAAGAGCTATGGGAAAGTTCATTTAAAGTTAATGGAAAGACTTGACCTTGAACTGAAGTTAATGGATCTATCTCTAGAACTGTAAATCACACTTCACATCTACTGAAATGAGCAAAAGGATTTGGGTTAGTACCAAACAACTTTGGGTAAACTGTCTAGCCAGATACTACTGACAGGAGAAAGCCAGAGATTGAACAGATTCTGATTTAAGACCCTCGTAAGTGGATTGGCAATAATCCAATTAAGACAATGGTCTCTCATCTCTTAAAAGACTTCCCAGTTCTGTCTCTGTTGATGAGCTTTATTTGTCTATTACATGAAGGTAGTGTATTTCAATATAAATATTTTTTTTAGTTTCCTTCTCTCCCAACTGTTTTTTGAAGAAGGGCAGCAAATCCAGTACTAGAGTTCACAGCAATGTTTAGCATGGCTATTTTCGCTACTACCCCACCTGCGGCGATCTTTCTAAGAAAGCAGCAATGAAGGATGACTAACAGTACCATTTATGTCCACATGGGAGTGCTAAGCACGTACCAAAAAAGTGTCAATTTACAGTGCTTTCAAGTAGACATTAATCATTTCTGGCATTAGAAGCAAGCATCTGTAGCATGACCACTTAGCAGCACATTTCTTTAAATGCTCAAGTTGACATTTTAAATCCAGATTTAAATTCACATTAGGCATTTTAAGAAAGCCCATCAGCATTTAAGTCATACTGATAGGTCAGGTGTAGAAGCATAATGCTTTTTTTATTAAGTGTCTGTAAAGTTCAACACGTAAATACTCTTCAGTAGACAGGAGCATGTTAAAGTCACAGTAAAGGGGCAGTTCATGTGACATCTCTAAGAAATATTACTGTAACTAGGAAAAAATAATTAGTGACATACTGCAAAGCATTGGGCATATACAGACCAAATAATATACTGATCACTTAATTGTAAGCCTAAGCAAAATCCAAGTTCCTCCTTTTTACCTACTGCAATCCTTTGCTTCTTAGGATGAAACTATACTTTAAGCTTCATGGTATTTGTATATAATGATCACCAAGATCTTAAAATTAGTAATTTTAATGTAGTAGTTGTGGTTTGTATTGGATAAACTACTATAGCAGTAAAAACTAGAATATACCATTACTTACCCCATTTTATCACCTTACATATATGTCTAAAGAGTCTTCAAATACAGCTATACCATCCAAGTTGGTAAAAGCAATTAAATGCTATTGAGAGCATAGAGAATTGGGGCTTTCTGCTAATTAAACAGACACACACCCTTTTGAGAGCTTTCATACAATGGATAAATATTAAGCACTTAAGTGAAGACTGAGCCAGAACAGGAAGCATGTATTTTGAGCTAGAGCTGCTACTTAAACTTCGCTTTTGTATTAAAATAGAAGTCTTTATCAAATTCAGCAGCAGGATGAAAGCTCACACAGCCCAACAAGGGCAGAGTCTTAACTTGGTTCTATTTCATCACTCCCACATTTTTTTCTCTCAGAAACAGGAATAAGTATAAAAAACCCCAAACACCTCATCCTGCATGAAGAAAGCCTACTTAGTGGGATTTGTGTAAAAAAATCTGCAGAGTCATGGTGGTGGTGATTATGCAGACATTTAAATATCTAGACTATCAAAGCGTTTATTTTTCAGCCACCACATGAAACCACTGCTTAAGCTCCTCAGGTAATGCTTTTCATCATGCTATTTTCAAGGCATGGTGACCGCTGATGAAATCCATTTGTAACTCCTAAAAGATAGTATTACTACAAGTGGCTTAAAATGACCATATTTAAGGTATCACAAAGCTTAGATTTTAGCTTAAAAAATTATGATCTATGAAGTAGTACTGATATAACAAGTACCTTGGGAGATCTACTGACTGGTGTTGAACAGATTCATTTATGTGACAGAAAAAGGATTCAAAAATGTTTTACTACTGGCTTTTTAGCTGTTCAAGGTCTGCTAGAAGCAAGCAAATGAAAGCATAGATATGCCCATACACACACAACTTCAGGGGCACATTATCAGAGTCTACTAAGCTCATTTTAAATAACAAAACCAAACATCAGCAGAATTTCTTTCTTAGCTAGTTTTTCCAAGGATGTATTGAAAGGAACATTTTTTTATTTTATTATTTAGATAATACACAAAAATATTTGAAATGCACATCAAAAATATTTTCATGTACAATTCAGAGCAATGATCCCCTTAACTGAAAAAGATTGTATTTGAATAGTCTGTATTTCATTTTATAACTTGAACTCCACTTTTTAAAAACAAGTTGTCATTATTTAAATTGTGTTCACACTTGTCGGTCACTTCAAGATATTCTTAAAATATGCAGCATTTCCTTTATATTACTATCACCTCAACACTTACTGTAGTTTTATCTTTTCATTAGGTTTTACTGAAGATGTGAAAGTAATATTGAGTTAACTGCAGAAATAAATACAGAATATAAATGGCTAAACATGGTGCTAATTTTCTACTTTGCTTTCACAACAATACAAAATAACATAAACCAACAAGAAACAGGTAGTTGTTAATCTGTGGTTTTGTTACATGTTTACCCCATGGTAACTTCCCACATTCTCAGCCAACTTGTTTAAATAGCCATTTTAGCTGGACTGGAACCCTGGGAAAAAAGGGGAATCTACATGTGAGCTCTAACACAATATTCAATATGAAATTATTTTAGGTTGTAATTGAAGAAATACTGCTATTGTAGGTATTTCACCTTAGCACTCTTTTGTTTGGTTTCTTTTTTTAAAGTAAGTCACAAAAACATGTGTCAACAGGTAAAAGGAAAGAAAAGAAATTCAATGCAGAACTATGGCTCCCAAGCAAACCTGATACATAGCTTCAACAAGAGATTGCTACTAAAATTAAGAAGTTTATTTTAAATGTAGCCCCACTTTGGACCTGGCCTTGCATTCCTCAAGCAGGTGAGAGCTGTAGAACCTTTGCCTGCATCAAGAACCCTAGGATCACGCTTCCCAGTAAATAACTTGGTTTAAGGTGTGTGCTTTTGTGTGTATATGCATCTATATACATTGACAGGCACTGTATAGCTATATACACAAGGCCAGCTGCAATTCAAGATTTAGACTTTGAAACTGTATCCCTTATTAAAAATAAAATTTTAGGCTCCTTGAGCTCTGATGTCAGCAGCTATTTCTAATTTGCAAATTCATCAGGTAGCACAACTGTTTAAATATAAAATTACTAATAAAAATGTAAAAATTGGTATATAGTAGAATACACGGGAGTTAATGGTGGTAATTAGTATTTTAGGGTCATAAGATATTCATACCCACAGTGTGTAAAAAAGTCAGACTCACTTCCAGCGGTACGAGTCACACAAAGGCCTTACCTTCATTAGCAAGAATAATGCAAGAAACAACTTCCCACAACTGTGTTATTTGTTTATACACCTCAACACGCCAACATCGTGCCTTTACATTTTAGCATGTTTTTGCCCTGACGCACTCCAGAGCTCTGAAGATGAGACTTTTGGGTGCTTCTGTGGATGAGTGATAGTTAGTAATGGAAGTGTTACTGTGGTCTTTGGCACCTCTATCTCATTAATAAAGCAAAGTCCTGCTCAAATTTTTCTTTAATAAAAAAATCCCATCAGTGGTGCATTTCATAAGCACTGAAGAGTAGAATAAGTCTGTACAGTCTGATGAGAGGAAAACATCTGAAATAGCAATATATGTGTCTACAATTGTCTTTTCAATCAATTGCACAGAAGCTTGGTCCACTTCTTCAGTTACAGTCCTCTTAAGAACTTTGGTTACAGCATTAATGTTTTGGTAAAAAAAAGAAGAAAAATCAAAAATGAAAAAACCAGAGCAGATGCTTTCCTTCTTTTCTTCAGGTAGATTTTTCATTGTCCTCTCCTGTCTTCTGAACCCGTGAATACTTTTTGCATGAAGATTTGAAGCAGCTGGGAGGCCAAGATAATGGCCAGGAAAAACTGCAAGGAACAGAGCCTTGCACATTCTTCTCAAAGAAATAAAATACTGGATACCACCATGCTCGAGAGAGAAAATTCATCTGTGAAGACACCTTTAAAGTCTGTATTGGCACAAGGAAGAAAAGAGGAAAAGGAAACAGTCAATTTAAAGCCTTATAGTCAATTACACTGAGTCAAGACACTGGCAAAAATGCAATGCATTTGCATGCATTTCTGCAAAGACAGTTCAGTATTCGGCCGAGGAGACACAGAATTGAGATAGACATCACAGTTCAAATACATACTACAAACTGAGCATCTTTAACACAAAGGAATGCTTTGTTGCTATACAAAATTTGGGGAGACAAAGCACTCAAGTCTTTTTCAACATGACTGCTTTCAGGCATGTTGTGTTTCCACTGATGACTAACAGTTGAGAATTAGATTCAATGGGCATGAGAGCTATGCTTCTACTTGAAAGTGTTGTTGGAACAACAGCAGCAGCAACCTTCTGAACCTTTAATGACACCTACAGAAAAACTAGAATTTTAAGATTGTCTAGGTAATTTCAGTTGGCCAGAAATTTTATTACTCAACTACTGTTTATTCATAAGCAGAGACAAAAAAGGGCTATTCTATAAATGAACTACAGCAATAAATCCTCGAAGTTCAAAAAATATTTTTAAGACAAATTAGTATTATTTACTTAAATCACAATGAAGTGAAACTCCTTGCCCATTCTGTTTAAACTTCAATATGGAACCTTTATTGTTATTCTGAAATTAACTTTAACCTTTAGGCAATTTTAACAAGTGCAGGCTCTACATTGATTCTGAAGGTATTTGCCCCTCACCTTTTCATTAGCCATTGAGTGGTACCACCAGAAGAGCCGCGTGGTGATATAGTAGGCAATGATGACATCTACGGTGTAGTGTTCATGAGCAACCAGGATACAAATGATGCCAGCAGCACTCATTAGCCAGCAGATTAAGTGATACCACCAGAAATGACGTGGCGAATCTGTGAAACAGGGAGGTGATGGGGAAAAAACACAGCCAAAAGCCATCTATGTTATTATAGTAATCCACAAAAGGGAAGGGAAAAGATAAAAAAATTAATTTAATGCTACTACATGTGAAAACATAACTCATATCACAGTGGTACAAACCCCCTGCTTTGACACAAAAAACAAGACAATAAATTATGCAAACTTACTGAGGTGTTCTTACTTTTTAAAGTGAACACAAGATGCATTAGTTAGACAATACTGCACCCATTTTCTAGTCAGATTAAAATTTCCGGTTAAATTACTTCCAGCACTTGGGGTGCAGAGGAAGAGACAGAATTGAGGTAAAACATACACTTTGGTTATTTAACTTGGGTGTATTTAATCTTCTCTTTTTACAGTCTATACTCGAGAAAACTCAAGTGTCTAGAATTGATACAACCTGAGCAGAGACCACAGATTAAACAGAAAAAGACACTAATTCTTAGGTTTTAACTACTTTGCATGAAGCCTCTGTTCTGTGGAACAGAATACACAGTACAGAAAAGGTCAGTATGTGAATTTATACCCTTTAATGAAAGATGGAACAAATGGGAGTGAAGCTATTCAAAATGCATTTAAGCCGCTTCAGTGAAAAAGCTCTCCTGTACTTCTTTCCCCATTGAAAAATGCCCTGAGTGTCACAACAACCATTCATAACTTCTGACAGGCTAACTGGCTTCATTTCACTCACAGTGGGAGGTTTTGGCACCTCTTGCCTTGTGGGGTCAGCCTTTACTTTCACACAATACCAGCAGAAAAGTTACTGATCTCAACAAGCCTACCCAGTAGGCTCTCAGAGGCCTGTGCAAAATAATAACTATAGGAGAATTTCTTGGTGCAAGTGTCAAAACAATAAATTCTCTTAACTCTCCCCAAAACACTGCAGACAGATCTCCACCTATTGGCTTTTTTTTGTTAAGATAAAAACCCAAGTAATCTCAAGAAGCTGATAAAAACAGCACTGACCAAGACAGACATACTAAGGCTAAAAATATTAAAAATATGAATAACTATTCTGGTGAAAAAGTTGGAGTGTAGAACAATAAGTGAAAACATGGCAGAGTATGAAAGGAAGAGAAGAGCAGAGCAAAAACTCCACTAAGCCAGACATAAAAACCTTAGAATGCACCAAAGACATGTTACCAAAAGAGCAAGAAGGACCATCATAAGCAGCCTCTAATTCAGAGCAATTATAGGGCTTATGCCCTGGTTCAGATAACATTTTGATAATTATATGGGAGGCAGAAAAAGGAAAGCTATACATTTCTCACTTATAGAACACAACTTCACTGAAATATATGTCTAACAATTAGGCAGCAGTCAAAGGGCTTATTACAAAAATTTGTATGATACAATTTTTCCAATCCCTTATAGTATAAATTACAGGAGTAAAATTAGCCCACAAAATACTGGGTTATTTTCATCTTTTCTGGTACAATTGAATACGTGAATAGCATTAAAATGCAATGTAACAGACAAAACAAGGCAAATAACTCCAGTATTAGGCCATTTTCCTAATGCTGCTCTGGTAATTTTGATGAGCCACAAATGCCATTCTCCCAGTAACATTCACTTCACAGCAAAGACCTAGGCCTAAGAATCATCTGACTATAATCAGCATCTTAAATCACTGTTCAAAGGAGAACATCTCAAATCTGCAGATTTGGAGTCTACCATATTCAAGAGGCTCTTTTATATTGTGTTTTTTGTTTAAGGCAAAATGCAGCACTGTAGCACCTTGTTCCCTCAACATTTTAATAAAAGGAAGGCATCCAACTCATGTTGGTTGGTCTTGTTTTTGTTTCAGTGAGAATTACACATTCCCATGAGCCAAGCTAGCATTTGCGTAATTTGGGATACAACAGTAGGACAGAAGATTCCAACTCCAAACAGGTGAACTGGGAAGGGAACTCTCCATCACGTATTCATGAGCAGCCAAGCTCCCAGGATAGAAGCACTGCTTACCATATATTAGGTTTAGAAGTCAGTGCTCAGTTGTCTAACATTTCAACAGATGCTCTGGGTGCAGCACAGAAGATTTTTTCCTCCCATGCCCCAGAGCAATGTAAAGCACAAAGGGGAAACCATAACTGCATTTTCTGCATGCTTGCTAAATTCTTAGCAACTACAAGAAGCATTAAGTAGGAAACTCAAGCACAAGACACCCAAAGAGCATGAATTAACTTTTCACTGCTTGCAGCAACTAAGGTACAGCACACCCAAGAAAAGTAACTTTGCTCCCGGATGCAGTATAAGTGTGCAGTGATGCTGTGTTCAAGCCACAAATTTCCCTACAGTCCCCTGCAGGTAACCTGCACAGAGTTTATATGCATAATTAACTACAACATGTTTTATCCAAAATTTAAATAGCTTTTCATCATTTGTTGACAGGTTATCTTGTTTTAATCAACCAATAAACACTTACGTAAAGATAGAGGTGACATGTTTAGCCACATCAAGCCCTTAATTAAAGCCCACAATACTTTTAGTCAGCCTCACCACAATCTCTGGGAAGGTGATGGAACAGCTCACCTTTGAGGTCATCATTAAGCACATGGAAGGCAAGAAGGTGATCAGGAGTAGTTAGCATGGATTCACCATAGAGAAATCATGCTTAACCAGACTGATTGCCTTTGAAATCTGGACAACTGGCTGGATAGATAAACAGGAGAGAACTGGATGTTGTCTATGTGAACTTCAGCAAGGCTTCTGACACTGTCTTGCATGATAACCTAACAGGCAAGGCTGGACAATTAGTGAGGTGGACTGAGAACTGGCTGAATGGCAGGGCTCGGAGGGTTTTCAATCAGTGGCAGAGTCTAGCTCAACTCAAAGGTTCATACTGGGCTCAGTATTGTTTAACTTACTCAACAACTTAGATGAAGGGATGGAGTGCATCCTCAGCAATCTGCTGAGGATACAAAGCTCAGAGAAATGCTGCTGTGCTGCCCTTCAGAAGATCTCACATACTGAAGGGATGGGAAGAGCAGAACCTTTTGAAATTAAGCAAGGGCAAATTCAGGGTCCTGCACCTGGGAAGGAAGAATCTGGTGCACCAGTACTGGGTGGGGGCCAATCTGCTGGAAAGCAGCTCTGCTGGGAAGTACCTGGGAGTCCTGGTAGCCAAGTTGTCCATAAGCAGTGCCCTCATGGCCAAGAAGGGCAGAGTATCCTGAGATGTATTAGTAAGATCATTACCATCAGGTTGAAGGAGGTGGTCTTGACCCTCAACCCTGGTGAGACCACATCTGGAGTTCCAGGCTCCCTAGAACAAGACTGATGTGGAGCATGCCCAGTGGAGGGCTATGAGGATGATTAGGAAACTGGAGCACCTCTCTTATGAAGAAGAACTGAGAAAAACAGGCCTGTTTAGCTTGGAGAAGTTTGAGAGGGGACTTCATCAATGTCTCTAAATATCTGAATGGAGGGTGCCAAGAAGACAGAACCAGGCTCTTCTCAGCAGTGCCAAGCAATAGGACAAGAGGCATCAGGCAGGAAACGATGTTTAGGTAGAACAGGAAGTTCTACCTAAATGTGGGGAAGAACTTGCTTACTGTGCAGGTGACCATGCACTGGAACAGGTTGCCCAGAGAGGCTGTGAACTCTCCCTCACTGGAGACATTCGAGAACTGTCTGGACACAATCCTGTACAATGTGCTCTAGGGAACTCTGCTTGAGCAGAAAGGTTGGGCTAGATAACCTATAGTGGTCCCTCCCAACCTTAACCATTTTATGGTTTTACTACAGCCATGGTTCCGTTTCCATTCGATTTGTGTTTCAAACCCATGTAAATATAGTCTGCATACAACTGATGAGTAACTTTTGGAGGGCAGTAGTTTTACACATACTTTTGTCATTCGTTTCCCCAGTACAACGAATACAAACAAGAAAGTGCATTGAAATACAATCACTTACACTCTTTGATGAACAGATAGACCAGCGTTAACACTACAGTGTGTCCACTAAACAGGAAGTCTCCACACAGGATGTGTGATCCAGTTATGGATAGACCACCACCAGAAATCAGTCGAAGGATTCTCTGAACCTTTGCCTGAGAGTCTCCGTTCAACTGGAACACCAGAAAGAAGTATAAAATAAATTTTAAGATACACTATAAGTGACTCAAGTAAACTTCTTGCCCAAACACATGTAGAGTCAGGGAGACAGGGATAAAGAACAAATTATTTTCATTTTCTTTGGCTGTCTTTCACATGTTCTTAAACAAATAAGCATGCATTTCGAAGTTGACAGGTGATAGAGATCATTTTGGTAACACTAGCATTCTGTCTATGCTTTCCTAGGCTATTTTAAAATATGCATTGTATGAGAATGTGATGCAGAATATACTGAAAATGTAAACGCTAATAATTTGTAAGGTCAGATCTCTCATGACAGCAGTTGACAATGTATGAAACCCATTCAAAACTGGTACAACTTTGCATACCAGTTCTGTTCAGAGCTGATCACTGTTTCCACCGAGCAAAAACCTCGAACTCACTTCATTTTAGATTTAGTTACAAACTCAGTCAAGACTTACTCATATTTGGAGGATGTACATTTTTAAAGCATGCATTAGGATCAGCTTTTGATTTCTCATAGATACTAGGTAAACAGTTTTACCTAGCTGTTTTAAATTAACACTAGGGAAAAAAAACTAACAGGAAAAAGAGGTAACTGTTTTCCATAATCAGAAAAGCATTCACATGCGGAAAAAAAAAACTCCACAAGAATTATCAAGTGTTTTTCCAGAATACAAGTAACACATCCTGGTTTTATGCTAGCAAAATGCACTTTCAGCAGAGACACCTGCATTTTTCTTTGATTACCCCTTCTCACTCCTCAACACACAGTCTACTATATAATCATTCCCCAAGCTATTAGAACAAAACCATTAAATCTTTACAATACTGGCAGGTAAATAAAGCGTTTTCAAATAGAACTTTGATTTATAAGAGAAGTAATTCATCCCCTATATCCCTAAGTTGTCTCAATGTAGAAGACAACAGCCATGATCCTGAAACTCAAGACTGGGGATCCTATCCAAGAGGTGACAAATTTATCCCCCTGCTAAACTGGCAATACTTTTTTTTCCACTACAGCCAACACAATAGAATTTGCTCCAAGGAATTTTAAGTCTACAACTTTTTATTTGTAACCTAAATTAGGAGTAACGACTCCTTTATGTCACCACTTAAGTCCAGTATCGTTAAATTTAAAAAATATTTTTGTAAAACTATTAGCACATCCATGTTTCTATATGTATCACTTCATTTACACCGCTGAACTTGTTTAAGTCACATTCCTATACATTTTTCAGACTGGAAGCAGAGACAAGCAGCTGACTTCAAGTATTGCAATAGCTCTTGACCAAATAGTATGAGGAACTAGATAAAGCACATAACAGTGTGGGTTTTTAAAGGGATAGAGCAACACAAGCTTGCATATCAGCCTATGAATTACAGTACTGACCTTGGGTATCCTACCATCTAAGAAAAAATATTGTTGCAGTATTAAGAGTGATTAGCTTGAGCCTCAGAAGCAAGTTGATTTAGTAGCAGCACTGTCTCAACCTGAGATGTTCTGAAAGGGAGCATTCAGCTGCATCAGCAACTTGAGGCTCTTTCTGTATCACACAAGTTTTGGTTTATCACTATCTATGTTTCTGAAGATAACAACTGAAAGTAATTTGCGTTACTCAGTAATACCTGAAATGCTATCTTCTCTTTGTTCTAAGGAGCCGTCAGGACTCACGTGGAGACTAAGGTAAGAAGCAAGAGGAAAAGGTTCTTACCTTTGGAGCACACTGAAAATGCATTCCAGGCACAGGTAAGGTGGTAACGTACATGGTAATACAGCGGTACAGATACAAAGTTCCTATTATAAAAAAGAACCTGCGTCCCACTATTGATCTGAAAGTAAGAGAAGGGGGGAAACCAATTGAGTACATAGTTTACATGCAGGATATTTAAGTTACTGAGCTCTAGCTTCATTAGATAGCTAAATCCTTAGAATGAAAGAGTAGCTCCACCCCAGCTCTTCACCATACACTTCTCAATCAAATAGTAAAGTCCTTCTTCAGCTTTCAGTCTTGTTAGCTCCTTACAGTGCTCCCACCAATTTAACATGGCTTCAGTCTAACTTACAGATGCAGTCAGGCAGTTTTCCTCAACTCAGTGACCTTCTCTTTTTAGTCCCATACTATAACCACATTCTTGACTTACACACATATAGTTTAAGCAAATGAAGACACAGAAAAAAAACCTTCTATTTAGCTGTAGAGGACAGTGGGTTCTTCCTTAAATTTGGATGAGATTTTCTTACATCATCGTGATTTCCTTGGTTTAAACATCCCCATATCAGTAAACACACTTTGAAAAGCCCAATCTCAGAATAAATTTGAGTAGTACAACATGGGTGTCAGAAATTCAGAATTAAAAAACATTATTAAGTAATCAGAAAACCTGTATTTCCATATCTGGCATGGACACTAGAACATTTTGTAAACAAGTCATCCCGTTGCTATTTTCCTGTCAGCCCTACTCTACAGTATTGTTACGGATTTTACTATATGATTTCTTCTACCCAAAGTGAGCAATAAAAACATACAGCAGAGAAAAAAATATTGCTAACTTACTTGTATCTAAGAAACAACCACTGGAATATCCATAATCCAAGTAGTATCATTCCATTTATTTCTGATACAGAAAAAGCCCATTTCACACGATCAATGTAATCAAAAAATTTGTCAGGCAAGGGAGGGCTTAGCTCCTTTGGAGGTACTCTCTCATGAACCACAGTAATCATGACAGTTGTTAAAATCAAGTTGAAGAGAGCATAGACAAAGGCAATGCCTGTTTTCCACCATTCCAGAGGAAATTTGTTCCTAGATTCAGCAGGCATAGCAATCTGGATATAATCGGGGTACTTCTTTGCTGTTTTTCGCAAGCCATTAGACAAGCCCTTTGGTTTGCTAGTGCCATTTTTGTTCTCTTCACTGACTGAGAGAGTAGGTCGTGAATAGCCATTAGAAGTGTCATTTGTTTGACCCTCCATATGCTCTTCAAGCTTTGCTGTCTCAATGGCATTCATTTCCAAGCTGTATGGCCAAAGCAGGTTTATTCGTGGCCAATTTCTGGGCTCTCTGAACTCAGTTATTCCTCAAAGTTCAGTGTTCTTGTTCCTAGGTGACTTCTGTAGAACTCTAAAATGCATCCATTGTGTTTTCAAAGGAATTTATGAAGACCAATATTTCTTCTAGAGCTGAATCATCTGCAAAAAAACCCCAAAACAGATACTGAGGACCTTCATAACTAGCAATATGACAGTGAACAAAATCTTATTCTCAGAATAGCCATTTTTAAGTGTTTAAGTTCCATCCAAATCTACTTACAAACACAGTCAAAAGGCAAAGTAGAGGTTGATCATTACTGTGAAATAATTCAAGTCAACTCCTACTGAGTAATGATAAATCTCATAGCAGTTTAAGAACTAGTACTAACTTAGGCTTGTTTATTTTAAAGGACATGATCCACAGACTTTAATGATCATGACATCACTTGCTTTACCAGTTATCAGAATTGAGACTAATCCATATTTGCAGCAACACTGAATTTTACTGCTTTGAGATATTCCATGCAAAATATCCTGATTTTGACCATTGGGTTGCTACAGATATTAATATGGTTTGTCCATATAGATCAGACAAATCTTCCTAGTTCAGGTGATAGGATTAAAAAAAAAGGGCACTACAGAATTCGATTTTGTAAGGCATAAATTAATTTAGATTCATCTATAAAATCTACTTAATAGATAGCTCCATTAAATTTCATTAGATCTAAATGAGTATTCCATCAAGTCAAAAATGCATTTATATAGCCACTGTAATGCCCACTAAATGTCTGAAATTTCAGATAACTCAGAAATATACCCCTGGATTACATTCTTAATTATAGTACACTACATGTAGAATAGATGACAAATGAACCTGTGTTTGTCCTTTAGCTACTTGAAAAAAAAATCTATTAGACATGGGGTTTTTTTAAACAAAAACAAATAGAAAAAGTCATCATTACTCAGGATTTATTTCAGGCTGCATTTGTTAGTTCGTAAATGTTTTGTAAGATAAAAAAAACAGGTAAGTGTGTATGTTTTATAACAACATTTTCTACAAGGAGAAAAGAATGAAATTCATCTCTAGAGAACCGACATCGCTCTAGTAAAAATAAAGGCCGTTTCCCCATCTTTAAAGTTCTGTGAAACCACTTACTCACCATAGCTGTGATGTACCTATTTTTCTTCCTCTGTTCAGCTCCTATGGCAAAAATTGTATTACCATGTACAAATTGCTCCCTATCTACCAGTAAATTGTGATTCTCTCTTATTTTAGTGGTTCCTCTAAGAGAAGTTCAGCACTGCTACCCCCTCAAGTCCCTGCATGCCAACAAAGGCTGCCAGTTTGCCATGCTTTACCTACAATTAAGTTGTCATGATGACAGCTAAAGCTGCCAGTCTCCCTAACCATACACCATAGGATTTGGCTTAAGAACATGCAACTTGCTTAGAGGACAACCTAAAACCAAAAGAGCCTGGAAAGTCAAGTGATTGTATTTTGGTCCCTTCAGCCTCATCTCTCCCAAACAGAGAAGACATTTAACATGGTCAGCACATAAATCACACTGATTTCCTGGGTGCTGCTCCAGCCACTGAAAAAGAGAAGGGGTAAGAGTTCAGATCCCAAATATATGAGATCCATGGAAATAATACTGAAATAGCCAAGCAGCATTTCTAAATTTATCCCTCAGCAGTGTTTCTGAAATCCATTGTTATTTGTTGACCTTTTCCTAAAGTCCTGATCAACAAGTGTATGGTAACTATCCATACACACAAACACCCAAGAAAACAAGCGGTGATTTTGGATGCTTTTTCTCCCTCTTAGCAATCATATTGTGATCCCTGCATCTCTAAGGAAAGGGCACGTGTAACCCATCAGCCAGGCAACCACCTCTATGATGCTTCCTACAACTAAAACCACTCTTTCAGAGCATCTACAAAAGCAACAGCGTTACTCAAAACTACAGCAGAAAAACATTTTTGCTTTCATAAGTCTTTTTCTTAACACACACACATACTCTTCTATTCCTTCTTAAGCATATGACAGAACTCTTTAGTGACAGGATAGAAAAAATCTAAACCTAATGTTCATATTATGTTTTGGAATGCATGTACTTAACATTCATCTACTAAGTCAGGACCCCACTTCTTACCATTACGTTACATATAGCAGTCACTGAGGCAGCAATCAGCAAAACCTGGGAAATTTTACATCCTGTACAGTTGAAACATTGCTACAATTATGCACTTACTGAGAGCAAACTACCTTCGTTATTTCCTTCTCTTCCCCACAAATACCTAACACCACTAGCGACATAAGTAAAAGAAAGATTTTATTTTCAGATGTTTAACGGCATCCAAATAAGCCTTAAAGATCAAAGAGTACCTGAAGTACAGATGAACAATAAACTAAGAACCTGAAAAGTAGAGTGATGCTCATGTTCTCATATTAACCTATTAAGCAAAACAATTATAGCTACAGCTTGCAGAAAAAAAACCTGTGTTCCTTCCTGGTACTTTTAAATGGATTGTAAGGCATATTGATCTACCATTTCTGATGGCTCATCAAGATTATTTCAAGCAGAGTGCATACTGTGGTCAAAAGTTTGTTTACATTGATAATTAAAGGTGCTGCATATCATCTGATGAGTGATCAGTAAGAAGGTGCTTCCCTTTATAGTACCTTTTCAACCTATTTCTCCCATATTCTAAAAGAAATTAGCAACTCTATTGATGAAAAAAACAAAAGCCACTCTTGAAGCTTTCAGTTCCTTGCTGCCAATCTGACTGGCTGGAGAAGTGACAGATACAGAGCACCAACAGCCTAAGCACCCTCTGCTACTGGCTGTAAAAGGAATTCCCCAGAAGTACACAGGTTTTTCTGCCAAGTTCCTGTCCCCCATTCAAATATCCATTCACATACCCATAAGGGGTGTTAGCTTCATGTTGTCCCTGTGTTACTTTAGATAAAATATCCATTTGATTTTTCCATCAAATCCAAAATATCCCCACTATCAAAAACAGAAGATGCCTATAAGCTGCCTAGTAGAAGGCCTTAAAAATTCTTCAACAATCAGGCAGCAGTGCTTAGATCTGGCCATCTTACCAACACCTAGGTCTGAAAAGCAAACAGAATTGCTCTAAAATATGGAACAACCACTTGGGAAGTTTCAAACTCACAAAGCACTGGCCAAGTAACCCAAAAGGATAAATAAAATTCCTATAAGGGATATATCCATGTTTTAGGAACAAGTTTTCGTTTTGGAACCACTTCTGTACCTTCTAAAAATAAGTGGTACCTCATCAAGAAGCAAAGCTTCTTAACCAGCAGCTTTACAGCAGAAATCGTAATTGCCTCAAGGAACAACATATCTCAAAGAAAATCTTAAGAATTAAAAAGATGCTAAAAGAGGAAGGGTCCTAACTTTTTATCCTGAGCTCATACCTGCTCCATGCAAACAGTTCCCTTAGTTTTCTGCATCTCCATTTGACTGTCATGTGAAAGAAAATAGCTGATGGGGGGCACAGCTTTGAGACAAACATAAGAAAGCATGTCTGCATTTGGCTCTTTATGCTAGAACTTAAGAATAACGGAGTTTTATTTAGCTTGTTAGTCATCTGATTTTCATGTAAAGGTCACTTTCACATAAAGTTAGCTCACAACTGGTATTTCTCAGCCAGTATTGGAACTTCAACATTTCTCAAAAGTGTTTTAACTTCTATAATTTATGAAGGACTGAATAGTCACAATTTGCACAGGGTTTTCAAATAAGCAGTTCTTAACCTGCTGTTCCAATACTATTGGAAAAAGAGTATTCAAAACAGTGAGACTGATCTGTTCTAACTTTAAGCTATACTTTATTTTCATATACAAGATGGAAGAGATCTCTAGGCAGTACTATTTTGAAGCACCATTTGCTTTTGTTAAGGCTGGCTCAAACATTTGATACAGCAGTATTCTTATATTTGGTAGCTGCAGAGAAAGGGTCTGTAAACAAACTACAATTTGAGGTAACATGAGAGAACATTTTAGTATATTTTTATCTACATCACAATTACTGGGAAACAATTATTAGCTAGCTTGTATATTTGTCAGTCAAATTTTTAGGACTACCTGTGGGGATAGAACTAAAAAAGAAGCCAGGATACCTCTGTTATCTAGACAGCAATGAATAAAAACTTGCTTTTGGGGGTTTCTCCTTAATTTTTATTTTTGAAAGTACTCCAGGTCTCAGTTAATTTCTGTAGTATCCCTTCTTCGAGGCTACATGTACATATCACAGCATGCAGACCACTGGGAGGAAAAAAAAGAACCCCATCACCACCCAAAACCTCCATAAGACAACTGGTGTGATGCTAAAGAAAGGCAAGTAAAACAAAGCTCGATTACAGAAGTACCCTTCATTATGATCACATCATCACTTGCAACAAATGTTAATTTTTATAAAAAGCATTAACTACTTACCACATATAAAATTCTTTTCAGCAGTGGAAATAGAGCAGTTACTCCCTCTATCTTGAGAGAGGGATTTTGCAAGTCCCTCTTTTAGGATTGCTAATGTACCAACAGAAGATACTTTTTAAGGCCTAAATCCCTATGCTTACCTAAATAAAGGAGAAAAACTTCAAGGTTACAGGTTATCTATTTGTACAAACCAAGTTTTACCAGTCCTGTGGAATTCTGTTTCTTCATACCTCTTAATAGTAAAAGCATGTTAGGTTCCATTTTCCTAGCAATTCATTATCCAGTATGTTCTACAGCAGTGCCAGGTTCCTCAAACAGTAGGCCCCAAAAGCACAAAAAACATTCACAGCACCACAGAATGGTTTGGGTTGAAAATGACCTTAAAGACCATCTAGGTCCAACCCTCCTGCCATGAAAAAGGATGCCTCCCACTAGACCAAGTCCTCAAAGCCCCATCCAATCTGGCCCTAGTAACCAGGCAAGGAAGGAAAAAAGTATTTTTAAGCTCTTTTATATTTTTGAACACTGTTGAATAGGTTTGCCTTAACTGCATGAAGGCATCTTCAAACTCTTGAACTGTTTGGTCCCCAGACTTCAAAGTGTAACTTCATTTGGTAACTAAGAGTCTGACATCCTTTAAAGGTGCTTCAAATCTCAACACCATGACATGCCTAGATGTTCCTTGTGCTTATTATTACCCTTATCTTTCAAGAAAGAAGATTACAATAGCTGTCAAATATTTATTATCTTTTAGTGCTACTGTAACTCATTCCAGAAATAATCCACATGTATATGACAAAGCCAGTTTTATTTGCAGGTTAACAGTCTTTCCTAAAATAAGTGTTTTGAGAATGGTCAGTCATACATCTGTAGAATCAGCAGAACAAACAGAATCATTCAGGTTAGAAGAAACCTCAGGAGATCTCTGGGCCTCTGGCCAGGATCAGCAATGACTCAGGGGTTTCAATCCAGCTGTACTTTTAATGCCTACAAAGATTCATAACCTCCCCATGCAGCCTGTTCCACTGCAGGCTTGTTCTCACAGTGCAAGTTGGATGGTTATTTTTGTTGTTTTGCTGTTTTGTTTAATTGTTAAATCTACTGGGTTTGTATCTACTTCTTACTAGAAGTCACAGCCCTTGTGTCTCATCTTCCCACTGCTGTGAAGAGCCTGGCCCCGATGTTCCTGAGGGCATCCTTGCAGGTATGAAAGGGCTGCTGTCAGGTGCCTCTGAGACTGCTCTTCTTCAGGCTGAAGCAACCCAGGTTCCCCCAGCCTCCACTCCCAGGGCCTGTGCTCCAGCCTCCTGACCACTCTGATGGTCCCTCTGCTGGGCTTGCTTCCAGTTCATATTTTTCCTGGATCAAGCACCAAAAACCAGATACAGCATTCTAGACACAGCTAAGTAGTACTGAGCAGAGAAGAATAATCGCTTCCCTGCAAATAATTACTATGCTCCTATTAAATACAGCTCAGGACAGTGTTGGCTGCCTTCACTGTCAATGCACATTGCTAAAGTCCTTTTCAATAGAGCCAAAAGAAATATTAATGTTATTCCAATGTTAAAGTCTAAAGCCTAAAGACTACCTCACAACTTCTTCACTCCAGGAAAATGAGATTAAGAGTAATTCTTCTTCCTGCTTAACCCTTAACTCTCCAAAATGAGACTGTTTCAGTATTTCAGATCTGCATAGAAAAGTCTGCTAACCTGAAGTGATACTTAAGCTCTGAATCAGCTGCTTTTGAATAAAGGCAAAAAAGGTGCTGTATCACTGCATATTTTGCAACATTGCAAAAAATGTTTGGCTCATAACCTTCTTCTATTCATTAGGAAAGACTATTATAAACACTGTACAAAGCATGGAAGTCACTGTACTACCTCAGTCTCATCAGGCAAAATAATGCCAAAAACAAGTGCCAAAATAAGCCTCTGGATCAGGCTTTTATGTGTAGGCTGGCTTCTCATTGCTAACTGCTTTTATTTTGCCAGAGCTCCACAGACACTGCTGAAGAGCCACTATCCAAAGCAAGATTTTTCTCAAAGAGACAGCAAGGTCTAAAGATATGTTAAGAGCCTAGCAGCACATCTGATGCCTCACGTCTTTTCTAGCTGACACAGAAGTTGCAGACACTGGCTGTGAGGTGGGGCAACGCAGCACAGGAGGCAGGAATGTTTTAGACTGTTTTGTGAAATCCTCCACCTAGTTACCAAGGGTAAAGGTTGCACTTCATAATGGAAAGTCAGACCCAGAGATTAGTCACCACTTTCAGTACAGGGCAGTGAGGAGTCACAGTGACTAATGTGTGCTTTGAAGTGATTGTGCTACAGCTTATCAGCCATCAGGCAGCTAGAAGAGGAAGTTACATACCCAGTTAATTTATCAGTGATATACCCTAAAAATATTTAAGCAATTATTAAGAAGATAATGCCTGTCAAGTTTTTCCCCTATGCTACTTCCAAAAAGCAGCCGTGCCAGCTCCAAAATAAGAGGTCACACTTATGAGAACATTCTAATGTATTTTCTGCAGCAACAAGAACCCTCCTCCTAAAAGTTTAAAGTGAGAGGATGGTAATTGCTCAAATCTGCAGAGCACTTTACAATATCAGCAGTAATACATATACAAGTTGCACAATCCAGAGAAAAGCTATTTTAGCACTGAGGTGTACACAGAGGCTCATACCTCACAACTCACATTTTTAAAAAGCCTGAAACAGACAATAGCCCTTGCAAAGCATATGACTGTAATCCTCACCCCACATGAGTTCTTAGGAGAGGACATATTTCAAATTAATTAGTATCATACTATAAGCTGGTTTCACATATCCCTCAGTTCACCTGGCACATTACAAACTGTGACTCTCTACACAGCAGCAACATTTGCTGTGTTCAGAGGCTCAAGCAATGAAAACATCCCCTTTCAGAAACACCAATATCTATACAATATCGACCCTTATCTTATGGTATTCTGACCAATGTTTACCCTATATGACAACAATAGAAGTCTAGCACGCTACACACTGTTAACACAGGTCAGGAAAGAATTAATAAATAGCTTCTCCTCACTTCTCCCTAAGCACAGTTTTCAGCTTGCTCAACTCTGTGTTGATGTAGTTGCCTGGAAAGCTTTATGAATATTAGTTAAGAGGGATGATGCTGACATAATACATCATCTATCGTTGACAGTAAACAGAGTGACTAAAACTCATCATGAAACATGATGTAGTCCCTATTCTGGCCTTCCCCTCTACCTTCTTGCCAGGCCTACCACCAAGCAGCAACAGCCTAAGGTTCCTGCATCACAAACAGCACCCCCAGGCACAGAGAGATGGGAATACACAGATCCCTCATTCAAGCCATTTGTTTACAGGCTCAGACATCCAAATCTACATCCAGCATACACCAGACGCCTCCTTTCCACGTTTTCGCCCCCAGCTTTCTTGACACACTTTCAGAACTAAAACCAGGTAAATTTAATTCTAACACCAAGAAGTTAAGAGTACTGAGCAATTTCAGCAACTACCATGATCAATCCACACATGTTTACTTAGGGGATTAGAACAGCAGCAAAGAACCCTTTCATAATATGCTGTTCAAGCTTTCAGTCTGCAATAACCAAAATCATATCAAGCTTCCTATATGTAACTGGGTTTTTCACTGAAGTTCTACGCATCAACTTGAAGCATCACACAGTTAAAAAAAGGCATCACAACCCAAGCTTTCAACGCAGTCCCATGATTTTCTTTAAACTTGAACAAGTATTCCATTAGCTCAAAGCTTTCTAATAATAAAAGAAAATACTTTCCACGTTATGCTGACAAGAAAAAACATTTCCTCTTTATATTATTTAATTCAGGGAAGACACTGTTTAACTTTAAATACTAAACACTTAAGTACTATGCACTTCAACACTTCCTTCTTTATTTTTGTTTCTGCCACAGACTGATGAACAGAACACTCGCTTCCTTAGGATAATCACTTTTCCTGCCTGGCAAGCTATCTCCCCATAACACTGGGTATCATTGCTAAATAAATTTTCTGAGAGGATGGTAACAGTGGGACAGCAGTGGAAAATAATAACAATTATAATCCAAAATCTTTCTGTAATACCTTTCCCAGATACTTTGCTATTTCCATTTCAGCCACACCCCAAAGGTCAGAAAAAGAGCCCAAGAATCCTATTAATGTGTTTTTACTGCCCCTCACAGAGCTACTATTTAAGAACGTAACTAAACATCTCCAAAATAATTCAAACCTCTCTTCATTATTCCCTGCTGAACTGCAGCCTTTGGTAAGAACAACCTTGCATTGAACACCACGGCAACAATGGAATTTCTTTATGCTAAGTCGCTCATGAGACAGCATAGAGGCTTTCACCATTCACATCAATGCTTGCATTTATTTGCCTTCCCTTTCTCACCTAATAGTTTGAGAATTCCATTGCTTTTTAAAAGGCTTTTAGAAAGGATTTAAAGAAGTCAGTCAGAAAGGATTTAAAGAAGGAAGTTGGTGATGTTCAAATTCCCACTTACTACAACTGCAAGATTAAAACTATTTCTGCAAGAAAACAGATGAATAGCATCTTCAGCAGTGTTCCTAAAAAGCCACCATTAGAGTCTTTCATTGTGACATCACCCAACTGCTTTGTAACACCTACATCTTGCCCATGCACACAGTATAACTAAAAAGGTACAAACGTAATTAATCTAATGACTGAAATTACATTGACCTCATCCTACCAGTTAATAAAAGCTGGTGTAAAAGTTCTGAGGTGACTCTCAATCTACACCCAATGATTTATATTACACTGTATCATTAACATACCTCAAGCAGCAACTTCCACACCTTCAGCTATGTGCTGTGCTCAAGGAAGGCTTCTGGTCACCACGGAACCTGTTATCTTTAGAAGTATAGGCAAGCAAATGACCACTCAACCAATCAAGCCCAGATGTGAAGTGGAAATACAGACTGGCCAAACTGCCTGCTAAATGGCATCCATACCAGCTGCACAGTGTGCTGCACTGAACATCATTTATTTTCCATTTCTTCATTTAAGTTAACACTACTGTCACTTTAAATTTTGAGTCAAGAGACTATTTCCACAGAAAAAACCCCACCAGATGGAAACCAGGACCACTTCTGACATTTTCTTACTGTCCATGAAAAATTTTGGGGCAGAGGAAGTAAAGAATGTGTGATCCAAAAAGATGTTTCAGGAAGGGCATTTGGAAAAAGTGATTTCCAAACATGTATCCTAATTCTTGGTCATTTTCATGGGAGGTCCTAGAGCTCTAAAGCTTACTTTAAAATAGAATGCATTTAATAAAAATGCATTATCCAAAAAGCATTCTTATCCCAATGTCCAGCAGACATCTATATACACATTATAGGGAAGAAGGAGGCCAAAGAGGTGCCACATAGACTAGCTGAAACATGGAGGGACAAACAGATTCTATAAACTGTTCCCCAGTCAGAACTCCAGCCGACAAAACTGTTTAAGACAAAGTCAGTCTCATCTCTAGACTCCCTGAGACCAGTGATGTAGTAAATGTGTGTGAAGTAACCATGGTGTACAGTAAATAAGTGGTGAACCAACTAATTCCACATGATCAGTTACAAAAGCCTAAGGACAGAACTAAGTGTTCAACTAGAAATAGTGCCAATCAGTTTTAAAAGAAGAGAATGCAGAACTTGGCAAAATTAGGGCACAGTAAAAACAATTATTCTGGTCTACCAACTGTGTCTTCCCATGAAGGAGGGCACCATCTTATTACATACTGCTATTTCTGCTGTGCTCCTGCATAAGTTTTCCTCAAAAATACCAAATATGTCAAGACATCTGCATATATCAGCAAAGACAGATCATATTCTAGCTTTATACGTAACCTTCTAAATTTAGGACAAATTGGCATAATCTGAGAAAATTGTTGTCTAGTGCATAACTTGAAATCTAGACATAACAGTGGCTTGGATTTCTAAAGTTTTCATTAACATAGCACTACAGCAACCCAGGCCACTTTTTAAGGTACTTACCCAGCTAAATGCAGGCCAGTGTAAGGGCTTGCACAACACAGCCTCTGCTAAAATCAGGTGTTTCAGGAACTGCTCCTGCATGGCCACTTTGCAGCTAAAGCCACTGCACGTGCCTTTGCTCTCAGCTCCTCTCCTCTGAGTGAGCACCATCTTGCCAGGAGTAGGACAGTACAACCAAGCATCAGTGGCACCAAGACTACCCCAAGTTCAAATCTATTCTAGAGAGACGGCAAAGGGCATCAAGGGAAGTCTCACAGAGATTTATCCTAGAAGGCCCCCATGTCAGTTGCACTTGAGCACTACTTTAAAAGGTGGGTAACTTCCCCATTTCAAAGGTGCACAGCTGAAGCACAGAACACTCACATGACAAGAACAATACTAAACACATCAAGACTACACCCTGCATGACAGACATTGTATAACAAGAAACACCTCCACAGGAGCAATTATAGGTCTGCAGAGGAGAGAGGCAGCAGCCTTCTAGACTAATGCAAGCCAATTAGGAAGAAATAAAAAAATTCACATTACATTAGGCTACAACCGTAACACGTGAGGTCTGCTAAGATGTTAATGACAGCTGGGGCAAACCAGGAAGATGGCCTGAAATATTCCATACCAATCCCACCTCATAGAATCTCTTAACACTGCTTTATCAAGACACCATACAAAGATGGGGATGGTTTAGGACTAGCCATAAAAGCTGCCACCCAGAAATGCATATTTGATTTATCTGGAAGCAGAAGTCAAGCTGGGATACTAGAATATTCCAGCCCATGTTAAGCTGCTCCACTCCCAGTGAAGAAGTATTAATTAGTTCATGCAAACAGTCCAGGCCATGAATTTTTAACTTATATGACAGGTCAGTGTTAATTTTATTTAACCACATGAAGTGCAGTTATCTGTACTGTATATCAGTACAAACAAAGAGAGTGGATCACGAATTACCCATATATTGGTAGGTTTTGTTGGTAAAGAACAGAAGAAATTTATCTGAAATACCAAACAAAAGCTGTTTTCTCTCCTTCCTAATACTTCACTCGAAAAAAGTAAAAAAACTGTCTAAAAAAAAAGTCTTTATAACACAAGGAATGCAAAATGCTGTTCTAGTATAAGACACAAATTAAGTTAGAATTTCACAGTTTAAGACCTTCAGACGAGAAGCTATGCCCTACAGCAGGTATATTATTCCTCCCTGAAACTTTCCAGATGAGCTCCAAATCTCATGCAAGACACAGAATACAAAAGAAACAGGTTTTAGACACAACAGTGTTACATTCCAGCAAAGACTGTAAACAAGTCAGCCCAAAAAACAGGTCCAGCCTCTGAACAAATCTGATTGCCTTTTCAGATAATGCACATTGTGAGCTGCCTTAAGTTTGAACACTCAGATGTGTGGGTGTTATGCAGAAAAGAAGTGCCACATCTTTAGAAAGAAGGCATCTTCCAAAGCCTACATTTTCCTACATTCCTAGGACAGCTTTACAGAATACACTCAAACAAGTTATGTATTCAAGTCTAATTGTTCAATTCCAACAGAATGACTAACTGCCCTAATCTAAGAAAGATTGTTCAGAGAAAGTTCTCAGCTTCCCAAAGTTTCCTCATGTCCGACAGTAAGATTTATAAAACAGATTTAGACAGAACTGACACTTGCTCAGTTCTGCTTCCACGGGGCAAGAGCACAAACTGTGATCTCTTATTCTGCAAGGAGTCATTCAGGGCAATCACACGAAGTGTCCAGGATAAAAACTCGCAGTAAAATTCCTTAAGCATATTCAGACACCAGAACACTGAATATTCATACACGCATACTGAGACAGTTTCCAGGAAGAACCTGAATTGCCACTAACCCTCAACATTTGAGCTTATGTGCAGACTTTACAGCAGGCAACTGAAAAAACAAACACAAAACAAACAAACAAACAAACTTCCAACAAACACCAAATAAAAACCCCTACTGGGACAGGTACCGTTCAGTCTAACTATACCAACTATGTTCATAACATATACAGGAGACAGAAAAACACAAGACAAGGGGCTCACACACCCACAGACTCTTAGAGCTCTAACTGTTAGGTAAAAGCTACATGTTCTTTGACATGTACCAGCATGAAAATCTATTTGACATACAGCTTGGTTATTTGCAAACATATCTCGTGGGCAATCACTCTGTGGGTGCTGCCGGGCTAAGAGGTAAACAGACACAAAGGTCCTCCCAGACAAGGCTAGACTTATGTTATATCAGCCTGTACATTAAGCATTAGGCCAAAACTGCCTGACTACTTTTGGTGCCTTGATATCTACAGGAAGAAGGAGGCCCTGCTGAGCTAAGGTATGTGTCCGTTCATGGGTACATCTGGTCTACACACCTTCAACTTCCCAGACAGACTTACTTCAGGTGAAACATTTCAATCTGTTCCCTCCGTCTAACTCTGACATTTTGTTCATAATGATTTTGTGTCAAACATGATGAGACTTAGCAGATATCAATCAGCAGCCGCTCTGCAGTTCAAACAATGCCCAAGAAATTATAAAGAAAGTGGACTTTCACTATACATGTACTTTCACTTCACATAGCTGGAATTACTAAGTGATACAGAACTGGGGTGGGGAAGGAGAGAAATACAGGCTGTCTTTGCTCTTTAACTCGACCTCTGAACTCTCCTAGACCTACAGGACTCACAAAAAGAGATTAGATGTGTGGAAACAGTGTTCTAAAACAGTCATAAGAGTGACAAGACAAAAACATCATTCTAAATAACAAAACATTTTCTGTCCACTAATATTGTCTTTGACTCCATCGAATCACACTAGTACAAACACACAACATCAAAAATACTGTCCTGCAGTTTACAGGCCCTTTGATCAAAGGAGAAAGGCCTTTTTCTCTGATTCGAATTGGAAACACTACAGAATATCACTATAAATGCATGTGTCAGTACATTTTTCATGTTACATTCTCATCAATGCAGGACCAAATCATATGCTATGTGATATCAGTCCAAAACCTGCTGAGCAATACAAACCACTAAAATCAGAGGCATCTTTATAATAGTGTTATGGAAGATTAATCAAGACAAAGGTTCTTTGAGAAAATTATGGAAGCCTAAGTACAATATTCCTTCTGCAGTCATCCTTGTAATTGCAATAGAGACTTTGATAAGAAAGAACATTTTCTGCACGTTACATACATCACAGTCAAAGTCTGACTAAGCTGTGTTGCCTCTATCACATGTTCTAGAAAGGCCTGCAGTGGTAAAAGCTTTGTGCCCGATTCTACTACCACAGGATGCAGAGGGAGAATAGGAAGTAACACACATGTATGCACACTCAAAAAGAATTACGGGTAAGGTAAAAGAACATGGTTCTAGTGCTTGCCCTTAATGCAGCATAACAGAACAAAGAGCTTCTGCTTTCCTGCCACTCTTCTCTGCCCTCCAGGCCTTTGAAGCAGAAGAGTATTCCATTTTAAGTTCAGCCATTTAGTTCTGAGCTCCTCAAATGTAAGAGAGCTAAAGAGTTTAGTCAAACTGTATGATGTTTTAAGAGTTTATATTAAACTTTCTTTTAGTACAAATTAAGGCAAAAAAAAAATCCAAACCAAAAATTTTTATGGGAACATTCATTCTGCATAGTAAAACTAAGCCATGCAGCTTACCTCGTTCATATTGTCCAGTGACTAGGAAGTAATGTACACAAGAAAGCATGAACTGCCTGCAGTCCATATAATTATGCTTTAAAAAAAATCCAAACACTTCATATCAAAGAAAGATACTTTTAGAGCAAGAAGTATAATTATTTAGTCCAACGACTTGAGTTTTGCTATTTGACAGGTAGTGTGCCTAGTGATGTTGTTGGTCAGCTGAGATTTATTTTATTCATCTTAACTTTTAGAAGTCAGTACAAGTTACTGACTTTACCAGAGAGATACATATTATTCTACCCTACTTTACATAATTTGTTCCAAACAGAAGAATGAAGAAATGTTACTTATCATAACACTTATGCTTGTTTGCACATATGGAAATAGCTGTGCCATTCCTTAAGACCTGCATAGAGGAAGCTAATGACCATGGTTACCACAGAAGACAAAACAAAGGCCAACAAGAAAACTATTCTCATGGGAAAGCAGTAGCCATTCAGCTGTGTAGCACATGCAGTATTCAGTTTCCGGGTCATAGCTATTGCTAAGAAGATGAATTCTGAATAATCTGAAAATTCAGGATACAATCACTGCAGTAGACAGAAGTTTACACCCAACACTAAACTCTTCAGTAAGTTGCCTTAATATTAGCTTCCAAATTAACTTCTGAGTTCAGTATGGCACCTTGGAAGGAGCAATGCCCTTAATACTTCTGGCTTCAGAGCCAACCAGGATGCCACAGCCCTTCCTCTCAAGACTGAAGTCTACTATCAAAGTTAAAAAACTTCTACAAAAACACTGGAGCAGTTTTTTTCTGTATTAGTGCATGAGCACTTTTAGTAGTCAATATTAGGATTCAAACCATTTCAGCCAAGATGCTCCCTCACAGAATGGAAATAAACAGAGTTTCACTTTGGAAGACCACCTTTAGCTTTCTTGCACATTTTCCACATCAAGCAGAGTTGATTTTTTTTCCCCAAAAATTTAAATATCATTCCCCATAGCTGCATGCAAAGTCTACACATGCTTTCAAAGCAATTTGCAAACAATTCTGTGAAAAACATACCAGACTGAGCACCTGCATTTCAGTAACTGCAGCTTAAGCAAATATATTAACTGTTACTTATTAATTAGAGCCAAGTTTTGGCCTCTAAAATACCAAGGTGGTATGCCAGAAGACAAGAACGAACTCTTGTCAAGTGACACTCAAATAATATACAAAATCTGAGTAAAATCAAATGAAGACAAGCTCATGGTTCTGAGACTGGCATTATAAGGAACTCTTACCTTGCATCCTTACAGGTTACTACAGTATTATGAAAACTGGGAAAACCACAAGCTTTGGTAGGACTTTTGTCAGGCTCCTAATACACAGAAACTAAAAGTAACATGAGTTAACTTTTTAAGCTGCGACATATTAATAGTTTCTATGTGCTCCTGAAATAGTTACGCTACCAGAAAAAACAGCACCCATGAACTAATCCATAATACGAATTAATTTCTCTCAGTATTACACAAAAAAATCCCAACAAAACAGTGCTTTCAGAGTTTCAGTATAAATGCTTTTGATTTTTTACTGAAATTGTAGTACATAAATCTGAACCAGAATAACTGGTAGAAGATGAAACAGAATTCTACATTAAACGTTGTTTTAGCACTGTTAAGACAGTAACACAGCATTACAGTTTTTAAAATGTCATTTTGAAGCATATGCCGTGATGGGAACACTTTGCTCCAACACAGTTTGTGTTCAGTCTCAAACCAAGACATGGGCATAAAGCACCTACAGACAGCAAGTGCAGTTTCCCATTTACAAGGTTGATGTGGGAAAGTAAAAAAAAATTTAAAAATAATCAAATAAACTGTAATGACTGTAGAAGCATATTAGAACTATCAACAAGCTTCAGGATTATATCATGCCCTCCAAATGAAAGACAGAATTAATGACTATGAGGCATGACCTTCTCTACTGCTGCTTCTCTTCAGCAAATTATGTCACCTAAATAAGGAGACTGTCTCATTATTTCTGATTTAGCAGTAGTCTGGAATATTAAATGGAGAATATAGAGTTGAATCATTTTCTTGAATAGGATGTAAGCATAACATGGCTGAAAGTGGAAAAAAATGCCTGGAGACTCTGTCTCCTTATTTAGCTCTGCTCCACTAACCAACTGTCCAGCACTAGCGTGAACATAAGCAGGAACTTGGGTGTGTGCATAAGTAAACATTTTGTCACTGTTATGTACATTTCACATGACTGAAACGAACTGTGAGAAGTCATTCAGCATTCACCACACAACAGCTTAAGATCTTAGGAGGCTAAGCAGAATACACACTCTGAGAAGAGAAAAATTAGAAAATGCAAACATATTTCAACATTAAAAAAAACCAGTAGTGAGAGCAGGTGACTTCTTAATAAAGGACTTTTGCAGATGCAAGTGTTCTGTTAAAGATTTTCTGGGAGGTAACATGCCAAAATACTTGTAATAATACTTCAAGAAATGAAAACCATTACCTTTTGCTTAAGGCTTTAAGCTAGGTCCTACAAGATCCAGGTTCTAGACAAGCTCTGCCAGAGGCTTGTTCTTTGAGGCTGGACAGATTTCTACACTCTGACAGGATTAAAGACTCCCATTTATCTTATAGTTAACTCAGAGTTTAAAAAAAAACCACAACCAACCAAAATTAAGTCCTAGCATTATAGGCGTAAACATCATAGATGTATATCAATCGAAACAAAACTCATCCTCCTCTAAATTAGACACTATAAATGCAAACTCCAGTAAGTTTTGATAGCTCATGACACTTTGCTATTAGAACTTGCATAAAGACAGGAACTGAGTAAATGTACTAATACTGGGCTTTTTTATTTATATGGATTTAGTCCATATTAGTACTTAAAACTTCATTCTTGGAATATTTAAATTTACAGTATCAGCAAGACTGACACAGGCCTGAGATACCAACAGGCACTCTAGGCAAAAAGATCTTTCCCAAATGCAAGGAAGCTACAGAACTCTACACCAGCCATACTGGTTTATGACAAGTAACAGGTAAACCTGCCTCTTAAACACATTTCACTAAGAACATTACCAATCGCCTAGGGAGCTTTTGAAAACCAGTGATCAGAAACTGCTGCAGGCACTTTGTAAATTCTCAGATGGTGAACTAGAAAAAACACCTTAAATTTTTTTAGCTTCTTGGGGTTTTTTGCTCACTTTTGTTGATTTCTTTTGTGATAGCCATCTCTTCCACCATCAAAGTAACCTTACTGTAGTTGAAGATATAGTAAATCATTATTTGTACTTCAAACTTTTTTCCCACTTTCAGCCACGATATGCTTACCTCTTATCTGAAAAACTGAATCCAACTCTGTATGTTCCATTTAAGACTTCAGATTACTGCTAAATAAAAAATAATCCAGAGGGAATTTATTTTAGCCATTCTCAAGCAAACTTATTCCTAAATGCTCTGCACCAGTTTAGCTTAAATCACCCAAATTAAGCTGATGCAACTCTTGAAAACATTCAGTGCTGTGCCCAAGAGGCTCAGCATTTCCCCATGGAAGAACAGGTGTACAACCCTAACCCTAATTTGCATCAGTAACCACAGACACAACATTGCAAAGTTTAGTGCAAAGCTCACTGCATGATACAGGATCCTAGTAAGACTCAGTCTGAGGAAATATCTATATATGAAGAAAAGGAATCAGAAAACTATAGAACACACTAGAAAGAGATAAATTCTAAAGGCCAGGAGAAAAGTCAGGAACAAGAAGACATTGCAATGTGCGACCGCAAAGCTCAGACTTTGGAACCGTCACAGGTCCACAATATCAGTAACTTTATTTTTCTATACAAACTTTATAAAGAATAAGTGAGATGTCCTTGAAATTTATACATGGCAGTTTCAAGTTAAGCTGCATCAATGGGGGAGGGTAAGTGACAGCAAGGGTAAATGACACCTGCTTTTTGTTCAGGTACTTTCAAATCAACAGCACATTCTCCCATTACAGAGTTACATACTGAAAAAAACCTATTTTTTTCTGAAAAAAATTAATTAAATATTGAATACGTGTTTTGCTATAAAATTCTCTTGTCAGAATGAATGCAGTGAAAGTTTCCTGATTAATCATGCTCATTATCTTCTCTGAGGATCCAGACCTGAACACTGTTTCATTAAGAACCACTGTATTTCCAATGATCACCTCAACAGCCTCAGATACTCTGACAAACTGTTTCTTCATCTGTACAACAGACTAGACTCCAACATTTTTTAATACCATCAGATTGCAAACAAGAGGACTCACCTGACACACTGTGAAGCAGGAAGTTTTACTCAGCAACCACAAGCATGACCTCAAGGCACAGCATTCCCTTATTTTACAGATACTACATAAATGTTAGCTAGAGGGTACGCACCATGTTTCCCTGCAGCTGATTCATTTTTACTGGTCCTATTAAAATTCCTATCAACAGCTATAGACTTCCAAAACCAATTCTATTGGTAAGAAGTTCTTCATTCTTTGTATTACCCATATCCCCACAAGATCTATTCTGGGGAAGAGAAGCAGTGGTAACTGTTATTGTTAAGCAAGTATCCTCATACAGGAGACACCTGTGGTTATTAATGTTCTGGAGCCTCACTGGAACAGCTGGGTTTCAGTACAGTTAAGAAATGTCCATAATAGACTTTCTGTTTGAAAGATAAGACAGAGCTATCTGTGTTACATAAAACTTTCCTATTAGCAGCTCTTAAGGTCTTCAGCATCTGCTGGGACAGTGGTGCCTGGATGCCTGACATTCTTAGTGTGCGCAGCATCTTTGGGGACAGTGGTGTCCATGGTACAAACAATTCTCCCAGCAGAGAGAGATCTCTGAAGACAGTGGACCTAGTGTTACACTAATCTTCCCAGCATCTGTCTGGACTAGTGCAATACCATAGCCATACTAAAGAATATGTCACAGCATCTATATTGTCCACTCGCCACAAACAGTGTCAAACAACAGAGGCCAACAGCCCACCAAAATTAGAAAAAAAAATCCAAACAGAAGATGCATGCAATTTTATTATAAATATCTATATCCTCAAAGTCCACTTCTATTCCAGGAGACCTAAGTGTAATGAGCCATTTCTTCAAAAACCTTTATACATGTTCTGTTCCTTAGAAAAGGCTACTCATTTTTTAAATCCATCACTTGTTTCAATACTTATTTTCTTAACCCTTAAAATCAGTACACTACTTTTCAGTCTTAATACCTTTAATATGCTATACACTGTAAATAAAGAACTCCAGTTTTTAGAATTAAAAACACTTGCAATCAAGCCTCTTCTTCAGCTCTCTCAGAGACAGGGAGATATGTATGTGGGCTGGGATTTTTGCACTGATAAGGAAATCTTCAGTTTTTCACCATACTGCATCCCTGGTATAACACTTTTGATGTCTACTTAAAACATTAAGTTCTGGATTCATTTCTGTTGTATAATATTACAATTACAATACACTTTCACACTGCAAGAAATAGATGCTTATCAACATGCCAAGCATGGTTCAACGTCTAAAATTTAGGGGTAGAGGCATTCTAGATTGAGATTACCAACCCATGACTTGAAAAAAAAAATAAATTTATCTTTGCTCTCTTCAAGTTGTCATTTCTCCATTGTATAAGTTCACTTCAAGGACAGCACAGAAATCAGCTTCACTGGGGGACTTTATCAGCTTATTATTGTTGTCCCCTTAGATTTTCACCTAAAGTTTTTCCCAAGCAGCACCTGATTTGTCCAATACCCTCTGAGACTGACATACTGGACAGGGTACACTTGACTATTTTTCTGAAGGACAGAGACAAATATATGTTTTTCAATAAAATGTGATAATCCATGTGTGATTTTGAACTAAAAATGTAACAGGAAATAAATATGGAAGCAAGTATACATTGACCTTTCTAGTAAATTAAGACCTAGATTATTTAAGTTAGGGCAAAATAAGGAATAAAAATTATTGGTTTCACAGCAAGAAAGTATTTAAGGATACAGAGCCTTAAAAAAACCTGCCTTGTCAAATAATAATACACCTAAGCAAGTACATTAAATATAATGAAAAAAAGCAAATTTATTTTGGACAAACCATTTAATAAATGTGGTTTAAAGTGAAGCTTGCCAAAACTCCTGTAAGACCTGCTATCTCAGATGAAGTACCATGCACCTGCTCAGTTTATGCTAATACTTCTATGGAATCATCCACTTGCACAATTAACTGTGCATAAATTAATAGCTGTCAAGGGGATTGAGGACAGATAGACGTTTGATTTTTTAAGGTATTCAAATAACACAAAATGCTTAGAAATGGATTAAACTGAACAACAGCTATTCTACATTGTATCCTAGTTTTATTACCTTGCCAGAAGATTATGAATTAATTGCTTCTCACAAGGTTTTAAGCTAAATTTACACCAGAAACCACCAAAACGAGTAGAAATGCACCCTGCCACTAAGTCAAGAAGTATAGTTCAGCAGCACTTCAGAAAGTTTAAGAGTGGCTTCAACAGAGCAGATATGCAACAAGGAAAAAAACCCACCTACAACAAAATACCTTGACAACACCCTTATGTTTCTTATAACAATATTTTATCTTCCTGAGCTGAAATTCCACATTTTGAAATCCCCTCCGGAGCAGCCAGGTATGTGGTACTGCTCTATGTGGTATGTACATATTGCCCATACCGAAAACATACAGCTTTACTCGCAAACTAGGTATGTTCCATACATTACATATTGGCAAGAAAATCAAAACAGCAGGTGCCCTCCCTAGTTAGAGTGGCCTCAAACTCTAGAAATGGAAGAGCCCACAAGCGTGGGATTGCTCTTCCCAGTCTCTATCCAGTTGACACGTAGGAAAGCGGTTCCCCAAGTGGGTACCTGTGGTATGCCACGCTTTTAATCCATCTGTGTCGTTCCCAACTTACCTACTCAGCTGTGTATGCGAAAGCTTGCACTGCTGGCAGTTCCTCCTCCAAAGCCGGCTGGAAGTCTTTTTTGGAGCCTCAGGGCTCTTAGGTTTGAGCTTTGCAGTTCCTTACGGGCAGACACTCCCACCAGTGAGGTAGCAGCACGCAGAAGCAGCTAGAAAGTTTGCCACAATCTCTACCTTTCCCTGCAATTTGCTCCTTTTCCAGCCTCAGCCTCTCCTCCTTCCTGGCGTAAGAGACCGGCTTTAAGGGCGTCGGCGGAGGCGACACTTCTCGCAGAGGTTTCCTGCCTCAGCAGAGCCGCAGCTGGAAGGGCTCTCCCGCTGGAGGGCGGCTCCGGCCCGGGGGGTGCCGCGGGCAGCGCTCGTTCGGGACTGCGGCCGCCGCCGTGTTCGCCGCGAGCCT
>VZTJ01002937.1:41738-66516 GCA_013397795.1 Orthonyx spaldingii | reverse complement strand
AAAAAAAAAAAAAAAGTTTGTTTGTGTAGCCAAGCCATAGCAAAATCTGTGTACCTGTGCTTAACCTAAGTAGTTTCAAAACTAATTAACTGTATAAGTACACATGTTCTACGAAGCTCACATATATTTGTAGCCTTTATTTCAGCTGTGTTAAGGGCAGATGAAAACATCCCTTAGTATTTTATACTGAAGTGTGCCATACACTCCCATAATTATAGTCACTTATATGTCTTCCTTGCCTTTTCCTCACGTAGCATATAAATCAGGGTAATCCTGCAAAATACTTCTATTCAGTTCTAACATTATGTTCTGTGTTCTGGTTCTCATGGCAGCCCGATTATATCTGTGAAGGTGTTAGTTCATATTCTACCTTAAAACAGATGAAGTAACTCCAGAACGATTTATTATTCTCACCCAATTATGAAAAACACACTGAAGCCCAATGTAAACAGATTATACCATGAAGAGATTCTTCATCAGCATACACTTGCTAAATCCTTAAACACCACCTAACAAAATAAGTTGCATAGTTTTGGAATTAGATGCATTTCAGCAATGACATGAATTCTAGGTCTCCAGATTATTATTTTTGACCCATTCACTAGTTCCTTCTCATCATCATCAAGGGCTTTAGAACAAAGAGAAAGCTTGCCTTGTAAGTTCACCATTAATGTCACTATTTTTTGGCAACCGAACAAGTGGATGAAAAGATAAGGCACAATAGAAATCATAAGACAAACTTTTCCATCACTCCTCCATAAGCACCAGTTCCAAAGTACACAGTCCTGCCCTACTACTGGAGAGGCTGGGTCCTTAAGAAACACGTTTATCACATCACAGCTGGATGAAGCACAAGTTCAGCTGCTTAGATAGCAAGCCTACCTTAACAAGTCAACCGCAAGAAAATAATAATTAAAAAAAGACTACCACTTACTATAAAGCACTAAGTTGCCAAGCCAAGCATTGCCATACTAAGCACACAAACGTCGTTTAGCGCTACCACCTTGCACGACGAACCCGCGAGCGAAGAAACCCCAGTGACGCTCACTCAACTCAGTGGAGCCCGCCCCAGTCCCCACGAGAGAAAACCCGGGGAAAGCGCTCCCCGCCGGCTGCCCGGGGTTACCTGCGGCTTCCTGCGCTGGCCCAGCGCTCCCCTCCCGGCCTGGCCCGGCCCCGCTGCCCGACTGGCGAAGCACAGCTGCCACCCGCCCTTCCCGAGCTTTCAAAGGAGGCGGGAAGCGGCGCCAGGCCAATGGCAGCGGGAGCCCGCCCGCCCGCAGGTGCCCGGCGGGGCTCGGGAAGGAGCAGCCGCCGCCGCCTCCAACTCCGCTCCGGCCGTGTTCAGCTTGGCGGCATCTCTGGAGACAGCAGCTGCTTCCTCCAGCCACTCTCTTTCAACTCCCCGAGACTTACAAATCCGTGATTATTGTCTCCCATTTGCCTAACCTTGGTGCTTTACACAGTTTACATTCCTCAAAAATTGCTATATTAGCTGTTTTCATAACCAACTGCTAGGCAGAGATACTAAGTTTTTCAAACTATTTTTTCAAGGGCTTATGTGTTATTGAGAACGTCCCTGGACAGTTTCAGGGAAAACAAAATCTGAGGCTTTGTGGAATTATACTCTCTGCTAAAGCTCATGAGAAAGAAAAAAAAAAATACAACCGGATTTAGACTACAGATTTTTTTTTTTTTTTAACAAAGCATTAAGTTAAAACTAACTTTGTACTTTTCCCTCACTATTTCACTTTCATAAGCAGAAAAAGCTGTACCTCAAATTTAATCTTTTTTTTTTTTCCTTTGAATATATTGTGGGATCATAGAATCATAAAATCATAGAGTGGTTTGGGTTGGAAGGGGACCTTTGAAGATCAAGGTCCAGACCCCCTGCTGTGGACAGGGACACCTTCCACTAGACCAGGTTGCTTAAAGCCTTATCCAGGGATGGGGGATCCAGAACTTCCCTGGGCAACCTGTTCCAGTGCTTCACCACCCTCACAAGGAAGAATTCTTTTCCTAATATAATTAGGAATGGGATGGGGGGCGGGGTGTCTGTTTTCTTGTTTGATTTTGGTAAGTCTTTAAGTATTCAAACTATCTGAAATCAGACACACTTTAGAAGCTGTGAAATAAGAGCTCTGGATCTGTTTCTTTCAACGAATTTCCTTTATGAGTGAAGCCAAAAATTGATTTTCTATCTAAAAATATATGCATCCAAAATCACTGTCTCCAGCTTCAGAGAGCTTTCTATACACAACAGTGGCATTTCAATAAATGCTTTTCTTGTATGAAGCAAGGCTTTGGCAGAAATAGGAAGAGTGCAGGTACCAACTTGACAGAGACTGTAGGGGGGAAATGGGAGATCGGGGAACAATGGAAATAAATTCTAATTTATCATCTCTATACGCATGCAAGGTGATTCTAGGAAACTAGATGGAGATGATACCAAGCTGAGTGATGCTGCTGACACACCTGAAGGACAGGATACCAACCAGAGGGACCTAGACAGCCTCCAGATGTGGGCCCATGGGAATCTCATGAGGTTTAACAAGGGCAAGTGCAAGGTACTGCAGCTGCATCAGGGCAAACCCTGGTACCAACACAGGCTGGGGATGAACAGATGGAGAGCAGCCCTGCTGAGAAGGACTTGGGGATACTGGGGGAGGAGAGGCTGGACATGACCCAGAAATGTGCACTCACAGCCCAGAGAGCCAAACGTGTCCTGGGCTGCCTCCAAAGCAGTATGGGCAGCAGGGTGAGGGAGGGGATTCTGCCCCTCTGCTCTGGTGAGACCCCACCTGCAGTGCTGCATCAGCTCTGGGGGCCCCAGCACAGAAAGGACATGGACCTGTTGGAGTGAGTTCAGAGCACACCACCAAGTTATCAGAGTGGAGCACCTCTCCAGTGAGGAAAGGCTGAGAGAACTGGGATTCTTCAGCCTGGAAAAGAGAAGGCTTCAGAATGACCTAATTGTTGCCTTCCAGTACCTGAAGGAAACTTATAGAAAAGCTAAGGTACCATTATTTACAAGGGCATGTAGTGACTGGACAAGGGTGAATGGGTTTAAATTGAAAGAGAGTAGCTTTAGATTAGATACTAGGAGAAAAATCTTTACTGTGAGGGTGGTAAAGCACCTGGAACAGGTTGCCCAGAGAAGTTGTGTATGCCCTATCCCTGGAGGCATTAAAGGCCAGGCTGGATGGGGCTCTGAGCAACCTGGTCTAATTGAAAGTGTCCCGGCCCACAGGAATCTTCAAGATCCCCTTCCAAGCCAAACCATTCTATGATTCTATGAAACTGCATCAAGCAGATGTATGGGAAATAGTCTCTTTCGGAAAAGAGGTAACACTTTTGGAAACAACTAGAAGATCAGAAGAATGATGCTAGGCAGCTAAAAACGCTTATTAAAGCTTTTCTGTAACATCATAAGGATTTCTGTCTATGATATTAAATGCATGAACAATAAGACAAGAGTGCTGCGCTGTAACGATTGTCACGAAGTCAACTGACAGGTGAATTAGCCCATTTTCTTTGCTACTCAGCCTTATCTACTATATCTGCTCCTGAATAGTTTTCCTCTCTAATTCCTCTGATCTCATCTTTCCCTTTCTTTCTTTTTAGCTTTCTTGTAGCTTTCTTATAGCTTTCTTTTAATTTCTCAGCCCTTGGATTGTTTTGCAGCAGGCCCATATTCTGAAACAGAATAGTTGGGCTAAACCTCTGACTACTAGACAATATCCTCTTCAACAAAATGTTTATAGGGCTTTTCCCCAGTAATGCAAAAAAGAAACCCCTAAATTTTAATAGAAACTGAACAGTAGCTGAATATGAGTTGCTAGATGATCTCTGTCTCTCCGTGTGTGCTTTTTCTAAGATGGAGAATTTTATCCAATTCAGCTGGGAAAGGAGAAGAAAATAGAGGGAAAAGGAAGTACAACTGGAACATGAGTGACCAATACAAAACTGCTAAGATTTACCCCTTCCCACTGAAGTTTATGAGCAATATAATTTTTGTATCATTATCTTATGTTTGAGGATTCTATTAGTATGAGTACTTTTTTTTTTTAGCAAAAATTATTTTTAAACCTAAGCAGCTGACACAATTGCATGAGGGACAGGTGGCCTACTTTAAAAAATAGTGACTGCTGTTATAATCTGAATGTAAATTCATTGTGAAACACATGGAGAGATCTATCGTACTAGGGTAGCCTCCTGTCTAATCTGCTGTCCTGGCTCTGGTAGCAGGCAATGCAAGAAGCTTCAAAAGAGGCATAGCCGTAATATCAGTAAAAGCTGGGAAAAGGACAGAAAGGAGCAAAGCATCCTTCTATCCTAGCTGCTTATCTACTTACCCTTCCAAAGGAGAAGAATAGAATGATTAAAGCTGGAAAAACCTCTAAGATCATCAAGTCCAACTGTCCACATAGCAGTACCACCATGTTCACCATTAAACCATATCCTCAAGCACCACATCCACACATTTTTGGAACACTTCCAGGGATGGTGCCTCCACCACTTTCCTGGGAAGTCTATTCCAATGCTTTACAACCCTTTCCATGAAATTTTTTTTCCTAATATCTAAGCTAAACCTCCTCTGGTGCAACTTGTGGGCACTTCCTTTTGTTTTCTTTCTGCTAGCATAACAGGACATGCATTTTCTCCTTTCAAATAAAAAGACTAACAACCAACAAGTAAATTTTAATGAAGTTATGCACTTAACACCAAAAGATTGCTGTTTTGGTGCATTTTTCTTGTGCATAAGTTGAAATGCTCCTCAATTATGTAAAACCTTAATACAATCCCATGCCTATTTCTCCAAAGGATTAAAAAAGTTTGAGGAAAAATACCAGAAACTATACAAAATAGTCTCAAATGAAATTTCGATACTATTTTGTGCAAGACTGTAGAATGAAGTCTGACTGTGGAATTATGGTTAAAGACATTCTGACAGATATCCTTCAAGTAAGTGAATGAGTCATGAACCTCAAAGGTAAAGAAGCAAAAGACAGAACTGACTCATATATCAATTCTGAATTTCAAATATGAAATGCTTCTTTGATAAGCTGTGTATTAGCAGAGCTTTAACATGTCTTCTTTTTCACAGGACCCAAAAGATAAATGAGTTTGGTAAAAAGATGTATGTAGACTTTTGTTTCACTGTATTTGAAATGTATTCAGAAGTAATTTGGGGCTTATTCTTACTTGAGAGCAAAATGCCCTGGTGGCAGTTATTAAAGTCATGGTCAAGAGATTTAATGCAAAGGCCACAGTTGAGAAAATGTTGTTTAACGGATGATTTTTTAGACTGAAAAGCGTAAGTCTTTATGCCAGTTTCTATGTATCATCACACAGATATGATTAGATGGCTTTTGATGGCATGAAGCCAAGGGATCCAGGTATTATGTCCTGCCAAATGTACATTTACTGTTGTAAAAACATGTTCTAAAGTGTCTTTTCCTTTGATTCATATTTTTAAACTGATTTGGAGGAGGATGCAGAAAGGTTGAGTCATAATACAGGGAGAAGGGTTCTTGCTATCTGATAAGAAAAAGGATGAAGCATCTTCTCAGGTGTCAAGCTTTGGAAGAGGGGCAGATCTCAGAACAGATGATGAGGCGGATAGTTTTTCATGAAATGTCTCAATGGAAAACACAATAGCATAATCTTGACTTTAGGTGCTACAAGTTTATACATAGGCAGACCTCTGAGATGTCTTCATTGTTAAGAGTCTAGATTCTTGTTGTGCTCTTATAAATAAATCACAAGGAGTTGTAAATATAGATGTCTCCAAGTTTGCACATACTAGGAAAGGCAATAAAAAGTAAGCTGGAAATGGAAGTATATTCAGCAATCTGACATTGATGGGAATCTTGTATCTAGTATGAATATAATTGATACTGATTAATTATGCACCAAGCTGATTTAGCATTGTGCCAGTTCAGGAATAGGCATAAAAAGAATGAAAGCATTAAAAATCTACAGTGTAATAGGCTTTGAAGAAGGAACTATACTGAAACCAGCAATATGAGGAGCCTTAGCTTCCTTTCAGAGTATGAAGAAAAGCAAAGCATATATTATATATTCTGACTGGAGAGTAGTACTTCTTTCTGACTCAGGAGTAACTGTGTGACTTGTGGAAACACTGCTGATCATAAAATGACTATGAGAAAGTGATGGCATCCACTGCCCTGACAATAGCATCCCTAGTAAGTTACTGACCAAATGTAATTAATGAAAAGAAGAAGCTTTTAAACATGTTTGCCTGAACCAAAAACAGCCTTTGTCAATCACCTCATAGAAATAACTCCAGGCGAGCATTTTTCTAGTCCATCTGGAAAACCTGCAGTACCTGTGGTCTTTTCTAAGGCAAAAAAAATCTCAACAAACGAAAACCAAGAAAAAAACCCTCTGCAAATACCCAGAGACTGAGTATGCAATCTCACTCAAATATCTTGTTTCTACTCTGCTTGATACTTGTATTTTCTAAATATTATTTTATAACTTTGTTAATTTCTTCACAAAAATGCTGAGGGAAAGAAAAAGCTAGTGAGAATACCAGAAAAATATTGCAGCAACAGAGAACTATGCCACAGTAGGCAGTCATGGCTAAACATGGTACTGTGGTCTCCGGGACCACAGTTAATTAGGACCTTTTTACCTTTGTGCTGGGGTCTGGGACACCTGTCAGCTGGGAATGGCACAACCCACAGCACTGGAAAAATATCGTCACATCACCCAAGAGTTGTAAGTGGAGTCTATGTAATGATTCCTGAAGATTTCATGATGCAGTGATTACATAAGTTGATTAAACATTGTATTTAGAGGTACTGAGATTTTTTAAAATCTATTGCTACTTAATTTGAAATGCCATACTGTACATCTTAAGGAGTTGTTATTTTGCTGTCATACGGAGACAAGTAGAAGGACAAACTAGAAACAGTCTTGTATAAATTTCCTTGTTTGTGATTCAAACTCGTGTTACAGACAGAAAGAGAGGAAAACCAGATTTCAGAGTAGGCACAGGATACCTCCAGCAGCAAAAAATATTAAATCTGGGATGTAAGGTGGAATACAAGTGTCTTATATTACTTATATCTCTGGAATCATCTGGGGATTAACAGCTTTTGAATCAGAGAGCTCTTGGCTAAGAGGTCGTGATCTAAGTTACACTGGGTATCCTGGGAACAGAAGAAGAACTGGAGCCCACCAGTAGCCAGTGTCAATCACTTCCATTCCACTCTTTTCCTATACATCATGACAGTCCACATGCTTATGCTAACAGGTTTATGGTCATACAGTCTTTTATGCAGACATCAGCTCCTGGGATAATTTTTGTTTCCTGTATAGTTGTCTTAAAATAGTTGCATTATTTACTGGTCATTTGTACAATTACATTTTACTTCTTATAATGGATTTGTGGCAATAACGTTGACAGTGAAGGTTTTATGCCACTATCCTTTAAAAAATGCCAGACAGGCTAGGGCACAAATGGGATGAATGCAAATACTGCTGACTGTGACTGCCCAACGAAGCTTCAAGAAAATACATTTGTTCTACTTACCTAATTTTTCCTTGAGACTATCAGAGTTACATCTGGCTTTCTGTCCTTTCAACCCCCTCCTCAAAGTCGAGTCAACACTCAATTCAGACCAGACTGCTGTCAGAGACTGAAAATAATTCATGCCTCAAACATTGATATTACAAAAGGCAACAACCAGAGAAGACTCCCTGAAGACTGGAACTTTGGACTGTAAGTCAAACTACTGAGATTAGATTAAGGGGAAAGCCTTTGTTCAGTCATCTCAGGCTGAGAGAAAGGCATGCATCCACTAGCTGTGCTGAGAGAATGATCCCTGGCTGAGTTTGGGGTGAGGGGGAAGAACACAGCTCACAGAAGCCAGGCTTACAAACTCTGCCCCCCCCCCAATCAAGTGTGGTGGGGGAGAGGAGGTTTTTGGGTGCATGATATAAACCTCTAGTCAGAGGCACTAAAGACCCATCCTGGCTTATAAAAACTGGCCCAGCTGTGGAACTCCAACCCCACAGGCCCCATCCACGGGACACTCACGTGAGAGGCAGCTGAGGGGGAGTCCAAACCCTTCAAAGACCCCCCAAATCGCTCCCCAGGAGCCTTGTACCACAGAACTGCATGTGATGCAACAGGTCCAAAGTCTGTTGCAAAGAGACAATGGCAAAATCCCCCCGCCCAGGGGGACATGCCTGGACATGCCACCTGGCTTGAGGGTATATTAACCCAGGGCATCCTATGCCTTGCGGAGGGGACTTTCACCACCAAGAACACTGGCTGGAAAGGATCAACAGAGCAGCGTTGGGATCCACGGAGTGGTGATATTTTCCTTATTCTGTCTCTGTCCCCCCCACCTATTGCTTTTCTTCTCTGACTCTCTTTTTCTCTTCCTCTCTCTCTCATATCTACTATCAAATAAAACCCATACTATTGATTGGCATATGGTCTCGTTTGTACCTTAATTTGGGCAGAGGTATTTCTAACAACTTAATAATCGGATCGTGACAACTGCCCAGAGCTTTGTGCAGTTGGGTCTTGGAAACCTCTGAGAGCTCACACTCTCTCTGGCAAACCTGCTCCAATACTTCAGTATCATGACACTGAAATATATTTTCTTTGTATCTAGCTGGAACTCCCTTCCTCGATTTCTGGTCGCTGTTTCTCATTTTCTTTTCTTGTCCCTCTGTAGAGCCTGGCATCAGACTTTTGATTGGTAACTTTCTCCTGGGCATTTGAAGGCTGCTGCTAGGCCTCCACTAGGGCCTCTCTTCTGACAAACTTACTGCTTACTTTAACTGACCATCTGCTACATCTGTAAAGTGTTTAGGGAGGTACTAGATTCTGCAGGTCACTGATAATGTTCTTGAAATCCTACTAAATTTCTATATTATAAAATAATCAGAAATATGTTTGTGGACTTAAAATTTTTAAGAGAAATCCAACATTTTAAAGAGAAATACAGAATCATATTTTATTTCAGACTTTAGCAACCAAGTAGGTGGTAGGTCATAATCACCCGCTCTTTGTTGATCTAGGAAGGAGTTTCCAAAATAAAATGGAAGAAAGCCCCAGATCTCTCTTTCTGTATTTTGAGATAGTGTGAAAAAGGTTGAGAACAACAATTTCTCTTCTGCAGGATTTAAAATGGCTACTTAAACTTTCTTAATCATGAATACAAGCTGTAGTATGAGTGTAACAGTTACAAATACTTCATTTTCACACTGACTATTCAGTTATAAAAAACTTTAATTCTTAACTGATGGTAGAATCCAAGGCAGTCATTAATGCACAAATGCAGTCTTGAGGGATATACATTGTGACTGCTTCTCCTCCACCTAAATTTACTATAATTTTCCCTCTTCATTATTATTTTCATCATCCTCCTCTGCTATTCCTTCCCTATGCTCTGCGAATTTTTTAATGACTAAGGTGCTTTCTGTATATTCTCACTTTCATTCAAGGTTTGTATGATCTGCCTTCTTTTCTTTATATGACTCTTGAAGTGACAAAAAGTTAAGATTTTGTTGAATAACTTAAAGACTTAAATCAGTAAGAAAATGAAGATATGGTTATTTTTTATATATTCTAAGGATATCTTCTTTAAGTGTTAATCTAAGTTTTGCATAATTTTAATGTTTTCAATCTTCCTTCAAATATTAATGTGTAATGGATATTCAGCTGATTTTTCTAATAATTTCTTATTAGTAATAAAATATTCAGGTTTTTTATCTTTAGGGATCCTGGCTTTTGCAGAAAGGAAAGTATCCTTTTGGATAAAAATGTGTGATTTTTCCCAATTAGTCGATAAAAATGGGATTGTACAGTAGTGACTTCTCCAAGGTTCAGCTGCATATCAGAAAGAGGATAAGGTTTTCTGACTTCAGCTCACTCATCTATATACTGCAAGCAAACATCACACTGTTTTTTATCAGTGGGAAATCTAGTGCATCTAGAATAAATAAATCTTGGAAATATGAAATAAGCTCAGAATGAAAACATATTGGAATGGGGGTGTCTGTGTGTGTGCTTGCACAGATGTGAGACAGATCACGCCCTTGGTATTTGGAGTATGAGAAGAAACTTCAGAATCAGAAAGTGCTGGAGTAATCCTTTTAACATGACTATATTATAATATTATTCCAAGAATATTACAGAGGGAAAGAAGGCCACATAATCTCACAGTGCAAAGCTAAACTCTTTTAGCCTGCCAAAAAAATAAAATCCCAAATTTCATAGAAGATAGGGAACACTGTAAACGTAGTATTTGTCTTAGGATTTTTAAATATAAGACTGGAATTCTATTTCTAGTTCTGCTTTGCAATGTTGGGCAAGTTGCTTCTAATTATAGTTTATATATATTTTCATTGGTTTTTGACAGCCCAGTTACCAGGGACCTGTGATCAGCCTCCTCTGTCAAAGATTTTGATGGGTCGTGACTGTATTTTGAAACTCTCAAATAAGTTCATATATATTGGGGGGGCAGGGGGGGAGAAGGAGAACCTGCCCCCTAATTTTTCTTCCCATTAATCTGTCCATTTTTTAAAATACTTTTGAGGTACTCACCTCAAAGTGAAGACCTGGAAAACTGACTATATGTCTGTACTTGTATTTCTGACTAGGAGGAAAAAGTTTATGTAATTTTTTTTACTTCCCAGGCTATTTCATGAGTATATACTAAAAAGGTTGGTTGGTTTTTTTATATACAAGTATATTGCTTGTATTGTAAATACTGCTTAATGTTAGCTCAGCTAAGACACAGGCCATAGTATCCAAATGGATGGACACTTGTATTAGTTGCAATCATTACAGCTTTTAGAAAACCCCTTCTCAGCTGACAGAAATTAACTGTATAAGGGAAACTGCAGGGACCTCTATGTTTCAACAATATAACTTGTACGGTTTCTAAATAAATAAATAATAATTAAAAAAACACCTTGACATCCCTTATACCAAATACAAACATCAATAACAGCAATGGAAAAAACGTGGATTAAAATAATGTTTCTTTCCATCTGAAAACTTATATGGTACAGCAGTTGTGGATATTTCCTAAAATTACATTGAAAGTAGCACTGAAAAAACAGAGATTCACCTTGCTAATGACCTCTGGTTTTGGCAGGATAATAAGTACAAGAAAAAGAGGAGATCATTCTTACCATAAACAGAAAAAGAGGCTTTATAACAGCAGCATTTGCTAGCACCTCTAAAATTAACTCTGGGTCAAGCTTTCCATGAGAAATGCTTTTTTTACAATTAATACAGAGCAGCGCAGTTATAGACATATTACAGAAAATATTTTAAACAAGTCCATCTGGAAACCAGGTTTTAAAATAATACACATGGAAACAAGAACATAAATTTGTATGGAGTATCCATTTTCTCTTATAAATTTTTTGGCCTAAAGTTTTTCCATCTTTCCCTGTGATTGACACATAAGGTAATTTAGGCCACAGAGCTGTCTTTAAATCGTAGCAGAGTTTAGGTTAGAAGGCATTTCTGAAGGTCATGCAATCCAACTCATTGTCAAAGCTGGGCTAGTCAAATATTTATTTTCTCTGAACTTTAAAACATTAAAAAGTATACATATTTCATGCTATTTTGGGAACAAGGCAAATTTTGACTATGATACTATCACGTAATGAAGGGTGGTAAACTGCATATACATGTTCTAGAAAAAGGTTGTGAGGCTTCACAGTAAAAAACATGAATGTGTGTGGTGAGTGTAACCTGTCTTAAGATGTTGCTGTTTACAGCAACTAACCACTTACACTGGTTTCTGCCCATTTTTAAGATCAATCAGTTAGATTCCAGTTAGATATTAATGTCAATTAAATTTTCAGGTTAAATACTAGGGCATCACTATTCTAGATTCTCCTGGATTCTGTTTGGTTGGTTGCTTCAATTATAAAACTTAAATCTCATAGGTAGAACTTCAGATCCAAATAATTCTAGACAGAGCCAGCTATCATCTTTCATACCAATATTAATTTTTGAAATCTAATTATAACAATATAAAGACTAATCTGTGTACTTTGCAGAACTTGAATATTCAGAGACAAAGGCCTTCCTATGCATTTTTTCTGCCTATTTGTAACCAAATAAGCCATTTGAGCCAAGTAAGTGTAGGCCATCTAAATAACCGCATTTCCTCATGTCCAATTTTCTTTTGTGCATAAGTACATAAAAGCATAAATATGACAAAGTATGTACCAAGTATCTTGCTACCCTCATTATAGAAATACAGGTTTTAACTATTAGCATATTTACATAGATTTAAAATAGAAATAACCCTGAGAAATGAATAGGCATTATTGTTCCCTAAGCAGAGCACTGAAAAGCAATTGTCATCTTCTTGTATCTAACTTTGTAATTAGAAGAAAAGTAAAAGAACCAAAAATCACTATTAACTATTTAATTAACGGATAGCTTGTATGATTTAAAGCAAATAATGTGTATTGAATTGGTGCATATGTTTGCAATTTGTTCTGCAAGAGGAACACTACGGCATTTTGCAGTAGCTGGCATATACAGCAGTGGGTATGTTTTATATTTGTATTGATCCTTTGTGGTGTCTTGTAAAAGAGCTCTTTAAATTATTCATGTCTCAACCAAATTAGATTCTAGAAAAATACCTTTAGTGAAATCCATTTTAAGGACAATAGAATTGTGAGGTCAGCTGGCTGAGCTATAGTGATTTCTAACAATTATTGCATTGCTAATAATACCTCAGTCACCATGTAAAAACCACCCTCAGCCACTGAATATAAAAGCAGTGGTGCAAAACAAGTTTAGATAAGAGGCCTCAGAAGGCACCTTAATGGTCTATATCTTTGTCCCAGAAGTACTAGCCTGTTATGCTCTTTCAGGGCAGGAAACAAAACTATGTGGATAATAAATGACCAGTCCCAGAGCCTTGAGACTAACACTCTTCAACACATTGCACAGTATCTTACCACATGTCTATTCCCGTCAATAGGGGCTGCACTATAAAGCAACTTAATGAAATGATCCATGCTTGCAATTTTTTTAAGAAATGGAATCAGGCCTTCAAAGGGCACTCTGAAACAGTACCGGCCAAAGTCAATAGTCTTCTTGGGCTCCTCAGTTTAATAGTGTAGAAACAAAACCAAATTTGTAAAGTGCTCATCTGAATGATTAAATGAATATGTAAACACATTGTTTATAGAAAACATACATACAAGAACTGGCAATGTTATTTGAATACACTGATAATTGTTATCACTTCCTCTGTAATGGCAGATGCTTGAGTACTGGGGAGAGAAAAGTTACTGACAGCTCAAGACTACAAATAAGCATCTCTTAGTCTCTCTTGACCAAGAGATTGCTACACAGATACTCATAAAGAACTGGTAGAGTTTTACATTTGGTTTCTTTTCATGAGTACTTCCAAGCCTATTGTGCAAGGCATTGAGCTGCCAGCAGGTATAACTATGCTGTGTCCTTAGGCTGAGGTCATCCTGAGTGGCACATAAAATAGCTGAAGTAGTGTAGCTGTTGTAGCGCTCTGTGCTACAAGAACTCTGTGCCAGAAGAACTCTGTGCCAGCAAGTTGTCCAAATATTTACCTACCTTTACAGGCAGCTTTTACAGCTGACATGAACTGCTTGCTGCCATGGCTACGCTGTTTCCAGTAGCTGAGCTAGTTCATTTGAATCTAGTTGGAGTTTCTCTTTAAAATTCTGCAGATATCTCTCCATATCTCTACAAGGTTTGTGACCTTAGTTACCAATATGCAAATTTTTCTGTTCGCTTTCTACAGCATGTACAACATTGGATTAGGATTAAGTTAAATGTATCAAAAAATCTTATCTATACATCACGATTACTCTGTGACAATGGTAAAGGGTTTACATGATAAAGCTGTAAAACCAGCTGAATTTAAAGGTGTTTCTCAAGATGTCTTAACACCATTAACTTCTCAGGAATCACTCAAGGCATTCCAAGATTCCAGTTTGTGCTGTGGAGAGTCTTATAGTGTTTAGAATCTGTAAGTAAAGTCTGTACTGTTCCATTTTGTTGGTGGTTTGTTTTGGTTTTACTTTCCTGTTATGTATTGCTCCAGATCTACCATAACCCTTTCTACTGCTTTAACATAACACAATTCATGTTACTAAAATTAAAGCTGCACTGTTGAACTGGTGAATAGATTAGATGCTGGACGCAGAGTGTTTAATTTCAGTTCACTACTCTGTACCAAACCCATCTGTATTTACTCACCCTTCATTTTAGCGAAGCATGTCTGGAAAGACCTGTAAGGAGGGAAGAGATCAATAAAATTTATGTTCATTACTGCAAGACAAAGCCCCCTATTTTTCAGTTACTTCATAAACTCGTGTGTAACTTGCCTTTAGATAGACCACATTTATAAGGATAAAAATAGATCAACCTTGTTCAAATTGTTATGGTTTATTATTTGACTTAAATGCCCTATTGCAAACTTCCCTTGGATTGCCTGGTTCTACATATTCTTCAATTTAAATTCCTAAATATTTATATATTATATATTTGTTATTTATTGTTAAATATTTATATATATATGCAGACAGACATTCATGCAGCTAACTCTTGAAGGATTAAAGCTGTGTTCCAAAATTGTTACTCTTCATATGAAAGAGATGCAGCCAAGTTACAGACTATGAAACTCACCTTGCCTGGTCTGGCTTTCGAAAATGTTGGTATTTACTGTAAGTCATGTAGGCTTTCTTTACCCAATGTAAAAAGATTGAAATGAACACATGCCATTCAAAAAGAGCTCAGATAAATCATTTATCTTCTCTTTCTTATAACTATAGCAGAAGAACAGGCAACTAGCTTAGTTCTGATATATTCCCAACCAAAGTTAAATGAGATGAAACTTACCCTATTAGACAGATCTGGGTTTTCTGAAGAACATGTCAGAAGTTTATTTTCTTTGTCCTGAAAGAGTCAATGAGGTACAGTTTCAAATTAAAATAATCTGGCACTGAAATTAGTGAACAGTAGCAAACAGTCTCTTGCTTTAAATTCAGTCTTATTTTTTCATCACAGTCTGTAGCACCCATTCAATTTTTGGTCTTAAGAGGGGACTCTTAGAATCTGGATTGCTGTCAGTGGTATTCTTCAACACAAAACATTTCTCTTGACTGTTTTTAAAGTGGTTCAGCATGCGTGTACATAATGTTTTGGCTGCACCAATTACCAAGATGAGAAGCTTTTAGGCAGGATCAGTGTTTGGAGGAGTATTACATTCCAAAAAATACCTTCTTCAGGCATCTAATAAGAAACATTGAAAGACATAAGGACAGTATTGTTCCTGAAGTCTTTCTTTCAGCTCTATAGAGCTCTATATATCTTTGTTTCTTCTTCATTGCTACAATGTTCAAATGTTCTCAATAATTTTAGGTGGTGAGCTGATATGCAATATTAGTAGCATGCCATAATTCCATTAATTCAGTGTTGAGTTTAATATATACATGGTATAGGGAAAGCTATACTACTGGAAGATTCGACTCTCTTCCTTGGCAACTGAGAGCTGAGAACTCGTAATGGGTATGACAAATCCTAGGGCATGTTCACAAGTACCCACACTTATGCTCCTGGATAATCTCAATAAATTATTTGAGTAATTGCCGTTGGCTTAGTGCTTTAAACTGGTTTAGTATTACTCCTTTTCTAAAATTGCAGAAGAGACAATTTGTGTGCTCTTTGTTAGCTGCAACTTGCCATTGCAGAAACACTAAATTTCAGGTGTGCTTACCTATAAATACCTCTTTTTAAAAAAATCTCATGACAAACGGGGATGTCTGCAGGACATATCTATCAACGCTGCCACACACCTATGCACATTGCACTAGGATTTTAGCAATTTTTAGATTCATAGTGCAAATTTTACCTGAAGACAATAGAGTAATTGTCAGAACTGCTTGAAATGCAGAACACAGCTTTTACTAATACTAGGAAGAATTCATATAATACAGTAGAATTATCTGCACTAAGAATTCCATTCAACCCATAGTAGCTTTCTGATGGAAACATTTGAAATTTACTGTTAGTGCATTTCTGTAGACACAAGGCTTCAAACAGGCATCACAAACTCAATGTGGTTTCTTCTGTAATTAAAAATATTTTCATTTAATACCAAAATATTTTTGTTCTTGTTCCAAGAACACACCACTGCAATCCAGTGTTTAAGCCAAATGTTTTCTTTTAGCCTTCCTCAAATCCTTAGCAGCCAAGTTACACATGACTTCAGTGGACTCTACTCAAGCTTTCCTTTATAAACCAAACATCTTTCTTATAAATGTAGCAAAGAAGAAAAGTTGTGCTACACAGTAAATATCAAGTCCTCTCCTGCTGGAAAAGTTTACCATTTGTATGAGAAAAAAGCATTCTTCAGCCAGCACCTTGCTGAGACAGTTCAGATTCATTAAGGTGTTTCCACAAACTTCAGTAGACCAAAGTATACTGGAAGAGCTCTGAGATTTAACTCATATTGAGTTAAATATGCTGATAATATTCTAAAGTGAAATCACAGCATAGGATATTTATCTTAAACAAGAGTGCAACTCTGCTAAGGTTGAGACCGTCACAGAGAACTGCAAATGAGATACACTGTAGAAAAAAAACAGATTAAAACACAAAATAGGCAACCTGACAAATTCCTAACACAGCAAGAACAGAAATCTGGTCTGCAAATATAATTCCATCAGCTGCAATATTAGAAGTTGGTTTAGGAAGACATGACATGCTGCAGTCTGGATCACAGTGAATTTAAACAGGGGAAGGAAAGGAAATATTCCTAATCCTCAATTCTACATATTACATCATTTGCTTAAATTAGATCATCTGTATCAACTGCTGCCTTCAATGTGCTCCCAAATGAGCAGAAGTACTACTAGTCTGTCCTTTTTATGTTTTGAATTGTTTATTTAATGGAACCTGAGGTCAAAATTATTTTTAGAAGGGTTTTTTGATAGAGTCATAGAAATAACATTCCGTGTGAGTAAAAAAAGGAGAAAATAAGTGTATAATAGCAAAACCTTCCTTCTCCCCACCCAAAAAAAAAAAAAATTAGATTAAAAGCATATTTTAATTTTATCATGCAAGTAGAATCAAAAAATACTTGTCAGCATGAATTGGCTTTCAATTACTTCATTTTGTAATCCAAATAGCTTAAAAATACAATTTCCCTTAATACTGTTTTTCTATAGAGCAAACAAATGGATTTGAAAACTTGGTGAGGGAGTGGCAGGTGGCTAAATAAATACATAGAAATCCCAGTGTTTTGTAGTACAACAAACTATAATAGCACTTCAAAGTTTTGGACAGATTTCCCTATATTATGGGTTTAGGGTGTAGCTGTGTGGAAAATTGTAAATGTTGTCTTTTGGTATTTACTTTACAACTCTTTGTAATCTTCAGCTACATTTATAGCTTTAAGTGGGAAGAAATCAAAATTAAAGAGGCCAGCTTGAGCATCCTTTGTAATCAAATGCTTTTCCCATTTCTCCTTAAAATAAATGTGCAGCCTGCACATTTGGCTGCCTGAGGAGACCACCCGAAGAGTTTACAAGCCGTGACCTTGCAGTGAAATAGTTTTGTGGAAAAGCACAAGTTGCAGGAACACACAGAGAGGAGTCGTGGATAAACTTTTTGAGGGGAGAACGAGTAACTTGGCTTTGAGTTGGAGGGTTTACCTAGCGGTAAGAGGGAAAGGGTGAGGTTCTCATACCTGAGGCGCTGGGATCGCCACTCACTCTCGTTCAGCGGCGCAGGCCGCCCCCGGCCGGGCTGGGCAGAGGCCGCGGCCCCGGCTGGGCAGAGGCTGGGGCCCGGCGGTGCCCTGGCCCCTCTGCCGGGGTCTGCCCCAGCAACCGCCGCGGGGTCGCCCAAGGGGGCCGGGAACAAGTGGGGCCGGGAACAAGTGGGGTCGGGCCGGCAGCGGAGCCAGGCGAGGCCGCAGAGCCTCGAGCTCGGCCAGAGCTGCCCCCTCTGAGCCACTGCCCGAGCCAGGCACCGACCCAAAGGAGTTCAGCGTATCCTCGGACTGGGAAACGCGAGGAAAGGCCGTTCGAGGGGAAGTCACTCCTGTGAGGGCATGGTTGTTGCGAGGGGATGAATCCAGTGCAACTGGCAGCGCAACTGTGGCAGCTGGCGACAGCCAGCGACCAGCACCCAGGCAAATAAGGGCACCAAAATGAAGAGCCTAAGGCCGAGGGTGAAAATTTGGCCAGGAGTTACTTGAAAATTGCTTCTGTTGTAAAAAAAAGGTGTTTTGTTTTTGGTTTTTTTTGAGAACTGCTTTTAGGTCTCGACTTTGCCCTGTTGTTTACTAAATGCTGAAGGCAATGTTTATAAAGAGAATTGCTTTTTATTGGACTAACTGCATTTCTTGGCAAAAACAGCTAAGCTTTAGGGCAAATAAAACTTTCAGACTTGTGCAGCTGTGGAAAGGTGTCATGAGTACATAAATGACAGGATCTTCTCTCCATGCTGCCAAACACTCTTGGTCTAAGACCTGAAAACTGTTGCTACATAGGGAATATCCCTGGAGAGCAAACTGGGGGAGTTCAAGGTACACAGGAGCCTCACCAAGAGAGGTTTTGGCTCTGGACTATCAGTATAGTGAAAACAGGCCCTCATTTGCTATAACTGAAACAAAAGTAGAACTGCTAAGAGAAGACAAAAATCTTATCTCCCTTAGCAGCTTTGGAAATATCCCAGATCTGTATGCTGTAAAAGAAACAGAATAGCAACCTTTTCCAAAATTCCAAGTAAGAGAGTTTGCCTTTTTGCCAGCTAACCTAGGTCCAAGTGATCAGATCACAGCTACATTTAATTTCATTTTTTTTCCTTTATGTTTGGGCTGAAATGTCAATTTTGCCTTGTGCTTCCTCCGTTGCTTAAGCCTTCTCACCTGCTTTATTTATAAACAGAACACAGAATCAGAAAAGATTTCATGGACTATGGAGCCTAGTTCCTTCCTGCAGCAGTTAAACAGGTTATATAACCCTATTTGTAAATTTACTAAGCTTTCATCTTAAAATAGGTTTGGGGTTTTTGGCCCCATACTCCTATTGGGAAGCTGTTGCAGCACTTTATGTCCCCAAGAGTTGGAAACTTTTTGAATCTCCATGGTCAATTTTCATGGCAATTTTCTCAGGTGATTTCATGCTGTGACAAAGTTCTTCAAGTATCTTTCCTTTTAGTGTTTCTCTTACCCTCCTTTATCCTCAGTACAACTGGAGGGAAATAATAAACATTTTCTCAGATTGTATTAAATAATGTAAATAATGTAAAGAAATGAAGGTAACAAGCTAAATGAAATAAGATAATAAACTAAATAAGGTAAATCCTTTTTAGGGGAGGGTTTCATGGCTTCATCTCCCTGGTAGTATACAGTTTTGCTGCAACAGATGTATATACTAGGTTTTTTACCTAATTATCTTTTCTAAACTGTGAACTATCATCTGGTAATAGAAAATTCCTGTTATTAATTCCAAGTCTGCAACCTTGCACTTTGTACACTCTAACCTCATCTGCTTTCAGTAACTGAAGTTCAATGACCTGTATGATATTCCAAGCCTTTTCTAGTTTGACACTGCCTCCAGACTTTGTCATCAGAAAATGTCATAAGCACACACTTACGCTGTACCAAAATTAGCCATGATACTGTCTGCTATTTTTAGTCTCCAAGCTAATCCTAGAAAACTCTGCTGGTAACTTTCCTTCAAATGTACACTTTCCCTCACAATGCAATAAATTCAATCTTCATATTTATGAAGATAGTACAATCAGTCCAACACTGAGGAATTTGTGGTTTTCTCTGTAATTTTATCTGATTTCAGTTAATTTCCTTCCTCTAAATTCTTTTTTTCTCTCACAGTGAAGCCTTTCTCCCATTGTGGGCTAATTTTTGATGGTCTAATGTGTAAATGGTTTAATAAGGTAAGCTAGAAAAAGAAGGAATTGTTTCTGGTAAAAGGCCACTAGGTAGATGTGTCATAATCTGTTTGACATAAAATGATTTTTTACCTTTCACTGCTTCAAATTTCCATTTACATGGATATGTTAATTGTTCTTTCCCATGCTGTGTGCTTTTAAACCTCTCAGACTATTAAAGTCATCTTAATAGGGTTGTAGTTTATTTAGTTACTTCCTCTCCTCTTCCATACTCCATTTACTAATCTTTAGTGGTATGATACAATCCTTGTCTCATCCACTTATCTAACCCTCTGCTTTTCAGTTCACCATTTCAGGCAAAGGAACAGATTTTTAAAAAAATTTGTCATTACAAAAATAAGCTTGGTAAGGAGCTATTAGGGGCAGAACTGGGGTGCCTGAAGCAACAACTATACAGTACTCACTTGGCTGTGTGCCTAATGGTCAGCAAATTCACAGGGGTTGTGTCTAAACTGGGGAATAGAAGGAGGAGCCTCGCTGTAACTGTATCTCACTTAGGTTAATTGCTGAAATGCCAGTTTTTCCTTGTCTTTGTTACTAGAAGTCACTGTGATTTACCATAACAATCACTAATCAGTTTGATCTCAGTCCTTCTTCACTATCATATACTATGTTCTTACATAGTATATAAACAACTTTTTTCAGTTGTTTATATTATCTTAGGCTTCTCAAATATATTTTCTAATTAACACATGGTATCTTTTCCTGTATCTACACCAAAACAGGAAAGATGCATCAACTGTGCAGTGTTCTGACTGACTAGCATTCTGGAGCATGTTGTCGCAATTTCCAAAGAGGACAAGTGAAAATGAAGCTCAGGGTACTCTCATCAGCTGTAGTACAAATGGTACAAATCTTACTGCATAGCAGGTATTTAAAATTAAATTTTTCTGTGTTGGCAGACTACTGCAGAGCTCAGACATCTGAAACTGCCATCCTTATATCCTTTATTTTAATGTGAACAGTAAAACTTTTCATTTAGATTCTTACAACATATATCTCAAACTTATATAAACATGCCATTCTAGGAAATTTCATTGTTTGCCTTATGCTGTAGAAAGGAATGAAAAAGGAGAACCACAAAATTTTCAAGAAGGAATCTGAACTCCTGGTCCTTGCATAGAGAACTGGATTTTTCTTTGTGATATCCACTGTAAATGAAGCCATTTAGCATCACCAGTGATGACTCCAGAGAAATCTGATTTATGCTTAGTCAAGAAAGCACTTCAAGTTAGAATTTCTAAAAATCATGTATTTAAATTTTGACCATTATCTGGAAATGTGGAAGGCCTTAATATTTTCTACTAGATTCTGACTCTCCCATATATTTGTCTGTCTGACTCTATTAACACTATTAGTACAAAGCCTTAGCCATAGATTTGGAGCCGTCTCTCCTGAAGCCAGAGAATCTAAAAAGAAACTCTCCTGGTCTGATGCCATCCTTTCTTACCAGTAGTATTGAAGGAGAGGCAGTAGCTTATTCTACATCTTTGAACACAATGTCTCCTGATGGTTGCTTTCTTTGGTTAATGTCCTGAAATGTAAATAGGAGGTCAGTGTGTACCGTGTTTGCTATTTCAGGCACATAGCTATTAAGATGGAGGAAGGCCCCTGCTTTGCTAGGCACCAGACAGATGGATCAAAAGGACTCAAAGCCTGTGGGTTTCCTCATTGCCAAAGAATGCAGTTTGCTTCAAAATTTCATTTTAAATCACACTGAATCAAGGGCTTCAAATATGAGCTCTGAAGTGAGAGATTACAGATTCTGAAGAGAGGACTGCCTTGTACAGATATATCACGCGAGCTGCTATAAATGTTAGGTCTACAACAGAGCCTTTCAAACCAGTGGCCTGAAAATTATAGCCTTAGATGGAATGGGTGAGGCTGAAGTGGGGAGTAGAGGATCTTATTCAGATCTGCCAAACTGTATAGATTTTGACAAGCATGGATTATGGAGGAGTGTGTGAGTTACATTGTATGGAGACTCTTGATCTCATGTTTTACAGAAGATACATCACTGTGTCATCTTGGTACAAGATATTTGCTCGTCTTGTTCTTTGAGCTGTGAATCTTATGCGGTGTGAGGCCATGGAAAACCACCTGCTGGATCTCAACTACATTTTTCAGAGTAAATAACATGAAAAGCTTGCATTGTTTAATGTGCAAGGGAAAGTCTGTGAGAAGTTTGTGTTCTACATGTCAAACAAATTATTCTTCTTAATTTTGTCAGCCAACATTGTGGCTTGAGCCCTCTCATGACACAGGGTCTGTAAAGAAGAAATGGGTAGTTTTATAGTTTGGTTTAATGCAAAGTTCAGGTTCTACCCTTCCCTGATATACACAGACACAGTGATTTTTTAAAGACAGGTGTGTAATTTGCTTATCTTTGCTTTTCCTTTCTTCTCTTCTGTTTTTGACAGGTTAACCCATACCTCCTTAGTTATAACTCTGGGAAATTTCCCAAGAAATCTAAAAAATTCTCTGAGAAGAGTGTGTTCTCTGAGCTAAAAAAGATACATTAAACTGTACTTCTGTGCTTGCAAATTATACAGGAAGATGATGAAGGTCATACTCATATTTCAGATCTGAATACAATTTTATAGGCTGCTGTGTAAATACACATTGAGTAGTTCTTATGTGGTTTCCCATAATAGTTGGTCTAGGCTTTCCTCTGGTGCAATTTTCACTGGGTGCCATAATGACAGGTTCCACAAAGGCCCCCTCATTCATTTTTAGCTCTACCAATCCAAACCAGAAAAAAAAAATCAGAACAGCCAGTATCTAAACCAGACTTAGAAACAAGAACTTGTGCTGGTAAATCCTTTCTCCCCACACTGGGAACTGGTCACTCTAACTCTGTTGAAAAGCTGTATGTATAGACAAATATTTAGAATGCAACCAAATGGAGATGGTTCCAGGCACATTAGGCAAGGTGAATGTTGAGTAGCAGCAAGAAATGAATTAATTTTATGGTAAAGGTCAGTTTGAGCAGATCAAAGGGACCAAGCACAAAGGCTAAGGATCAAATGGAGCCTCCCTCACAGCAGGTAGCCAGCTGTTCATGTGCAGCTTTGAGATCATGTTCTGGATGAAGTCAAATAACAACTTCACCAAGCTAAGCAACTAAAATCAACATGAGTTGAAACTAAGTCTAATGAGTTTGCTGGGAAGATTCTATCCATACATAAAAGAATTTTAATAAAGCTGTAAAAATGCTCCAGAGGATAAAGAAAAGCTTATTAAGCAAAATTAAAATTATTCAATTAGAAGGAACTTCATCTCTGTCCAAGCCATATTTTTGGTTAATTAGAGGAGATTGAAATCATAAACAGTAACATAAACAAGAAATTGGTATTTCCTGTCATGATCCTTCCCCCTGATCATTGCAGGTTATCTTTCTGTGACAAAATTCTTCAAACCTTCCCCACCACCGACTCAAACAAAAAAACCCGAAAAAATAAATAAAGAAAAAAAATGTTTGTTGAAATATGCACATAACAGTCTTGTGGCAATATTCCGCCTTGTGCTAGTAAGATCGTGCTCTCCACTCTGCTCTGCTGACCAGTTCCTACAGAGAAAGATTTTAAAGTCGCCTTACCGCAAGGTGTAATTTTTCAGGTAAGTTATTGAAATCAAAACTCTACGTAGAAGCCTTTTGGCTTAAAACATAACCAACTAATCTTCATGCTTCTGCCACTCTGTACAGCAGATTGAATTTAGGTAGCACCCTATTAACTGCCAATTGAGATATATGGATAGTGTTTACATGTGGCAAGCTAAACGTCGATGTAACCATTCTTCCTAGTCAAAACAACCATGGTATTTAATCATCAGTGAATATGTAAACACTGGAAGTGTTGAGACAATGTTTATGGAGCACTGATGTTTGTCTCTAAAATTTGTTCAGGAAGAACAACTTTCTTGAAAGGATGACTCTGTATATGAATGCCTGTATTTCAAGTAATTTAATATTTATCATCTACTTTTATTTACAGATAACAAGATGGGAGGCTTTGTATATAGAAAAATTTGGATATTAATACAGATATGATTCTGCCAGAGGTACACCTTGCTTTACAAATTCAAAGCTTTCTTTGTTTTCTATGTATTTAACTTCTTCTGTTTTGCTTCCTATTAAAATGTTCCTCCTATTCAAATATTCTCTTTTTTCAAATTAATGTGAGATTTATGTTTCATTCTCCTGTAACAGCTTGAAAAATTGTTCTGCAGCACAGTTTTCTAGAGAACAAAAGCATGCTGTTGAAACATTCTTTTTCCTGCATGACTGTGTTTTATGTCATTAAAGTAAACTCTGGGTAATAATGTTAATATAATAAATGATTCATCACAATAAATAAATCTCATAAGATTTCTCTAATTACTATTAGGCATTCTGTTGAACATTACCAGAGTGCTTTGTGGGAATTAACTCATAAGTGATTAAACCATGGATTTCAAAGGCCATATACAGATAAAGCCTTTATAAAGATTTAGAAATGTCCAATAAACTGTAGGCTCACCTGTCATGACCAAATGACACACAACGTAACACATGAGTTCATGCTGCCACAAACCAGGTCAGTCTGTCCCTTGGACACTTACCAGATTGATCTGTTTTCTCCCTGTTCACTGGGCCTGGTATGTGTTAAGCTTCTGGGCTCTGAAGAGAGTCCAGGTGCTTCATTTGTGTTTGTATTGTGAGGTACAAATTTAGTGCTCCCCTCTGAAACTGAACATACACTTCAACCATCTGACTCCTGTTGCTGGCTCTTCAGGCTTTTTTTT
>VZTJ01002937.1:0-41700 GCA_013397795.1 Orthonyx spaldingii | reverse complement strand
TTTTTTTGGTTGCTTTTTTGTTTAAGCACACTTTCAATAATAATGTTACTTTTGGGGCTATGTTTCAGTACTTTGGGCATACATAGATGTGAAGGCAAAGACTTAGTGAGCTGCAAAAGCATTAAAATACGAACTCTACTTACAAGGTAGCAGATTTACTGGTTAAAAACCAGTATCTAAATGCAGTGTGCTTTTTAACTTCAAATTATTAGAAGTCTATCTGTTCAATGTGACAAGACTCCTTCCTGCAATTCCTCTACCCGCTTTGGGTGAAAATGCCCTTGTAAGTTAGTTCTTATTATTCTTTAAGTTCTCAACCCCTCTTCCATAAGACTTTTTATCTTAGTCATCACCTTATGCAACCAGGTAATTTGTAGCTTAAATACCCCATCCTTTTCTCCTGCTGCAGATCAGAAAGGGTGTATTGTAAAAGTACAAGTATTTCCTTGTATAAGAGATAGTTGTCAAAATGTTACAATCTTACACCAACTTCCCTTGGAATTCTGCTTCAAAATACAGGTATAAAAATGACATATGGGCTTGCAATCAATGTTTTGAGATAGCAGAGTTCATAATCAGATTACTCTAATCCTTGTAACAGGTACATGAGTTCCACATAGACACAGTATATTCAGTATATTCATAACAACTTTTAACAGTCATCCAGTTTATCTGATTGGATTCTATGTTAAATGAACCATTTGATATTTGGAGGAAGCCTGATAGGATTAGAACTGTTTAAGGCAGAAAGATATTACAAGAAAGAAAGGTGCATGATAAGGACACATGATTACAGTGCTCATGAATAATGATTCATTTTTACTGAGACATTTTACAGACTGAAATTTCAGAAAAACTTTCCTGCCAGGTATCTTCTCTCCCAGTTTTTTACCTCATTGTCTCTCCATTTTTCACATGATAATGAAAGGACATCTTTTTATTCTTCTCCTGCCTCAGCATATCCCATTCTAAATGCCTCCAAGGTATCATTCTTGATATTATATTTTTTCAGGATTTCTTCCCTCAGTTCAAAATTTAAGCTTTGCTGAAGGGACAGGTACTAGCCTGGAACAATCAGCTGCTGTTGATGAATAAATGTCTGATTCTGGATGCAATCCCATCTGGTCTACTCGTTGAGGAGTTTGTCCAAGATATTGCTGTCTTTTTCAGACAGTAGCAATAGTCCCAGATCTTTTTCCATGAGTGTCCCATGACATCTCATTTAGCTCTACAGTTAGGGAATACTAGTGACTCAAAAGATTACTCCAATGAGTTTTTGAAGTTGAAAAGGTTTGAAAAGTCTCTGTTTCCAAGACCTTTATAAAACTATTTCACCAATTTTTTTACATTGTCTATAGTCATAAGAGAGAATTTTTAAGGAGTCAGAGAGGAGTCAATGTGACCAGACAAATGGGTCTAACTAAAACTGACTGTGCCCCCAGAATAGTTAAACTGTCAGCACTTTTTTGTTATTTTTCTTCTATTTCAATTTTGCGGGTCAGCATAGCAAAGAGTATTGTTCTTGGAGGTCAAAAGGAATAAAAGGAAATAAATTATTACTCTAGCATTTAGAGATTGATCCTGTTGGCTACTGGGCTGAAAGCCTCTTAAAAAGGGCTAAAACTTTCAGTTCATTTTGATTTGATTAAGTGCACTAATTGTCTGTTCAACTTGAGTCAGTGAGAGATCCAAGTACAAGCACTTCACAAGCTGTTCCCTGTGTCTCTCTGACCAAAGCCACACTAAGTCAGGCTGAGACGAGCACCGGCCCAAGGCACCAAGGTGAGAAATTGCTCCTTGGGAACCAAATCAGCTGTTAGTTAACAAACCAGCCAACCAACTGCTGCTGCTGCCACTTTTAACCACAAGAGGGGACACAGGAAGTGACCAGCTCTAGGGTCAAGGTATCGCCAAGACATCGTAACTCTGGTTGGTTATGTATCCCACTGGCGATTGAAGCAGATATTCTGGGAAAACATGAATTCTAAGTTCCTTAGAGATGTCTCAAAGAAAGTATTTCAGTTAAAGTTGCTTCAGATTTGCACATCTGACAAATAATTCAGTATTTTTAGCTTTTAGCAAAATGTCTGTACTTTGATGAAATATATTAGAGAAGGGTTTTCTCTGCTCTTGTGTTGCTGTATTTAAGCACATTTTGAACTGAATTAGAAATGTGTTTTCAGTCTCTGGTAACTTTGGCCCTTGGGTGTTCTCCCCCAAGATGCATTTTATAATTCTGTACTAGTAAATGCCACCATGGTAGAATAACTTTATTCAGTGAATATGACATAGTAATATTTTGGGTGTATAAGAAGTCTTTGGTTTCAAAGCATTTTCCTCAAATTAAGTAGCTACAGTAAAAAGAATGATTATTCATATGTTATAGAATGAGAAATTGAAACACAGAATGACAAGTCAAAAAACATAAGTCATAGTAATTTTGCAGACCTATTTAAAGCATTCATTTTTCAAGGATGTTTGGCATCTACATGGCTTTAGTAGTTCTGCATAGTCCTCCAAAACTTATGTCAACAGGTCTGATACTGAACAACAAATAGTGGAAGTATAATGTATAAATGACTTTTTCCCTCCCAGTACATATTTCATGATTGTAGTCCTGTTTTCTAACAAGCAGACCATTCTTTTCTGGAAACCTTCAACGTTTCACTTTTTCAGAGGTGATTCTTATGAAGCTACTTTCCAAAGTTTAGTGGTTCTGTGGCAACTCACCAATCTATCTTACAGTATCCACCAGTACAACACTTATAATACTTTCATACAGAACGTTTTTTCCATCTTTTCAAGTTGTTGTGGGCAACATTCTAGTTAAAAATTATCTTGGAACTTGCTAACTCCATTTAGAAAAAAAATTAGAACTTTATGTGTATTTTTTTCAAAACTGCTAAAACCAACTAAAGCAAACTTTCTGAAAATTTCTTTAGAAGAAATAATTTCTGGGATAAACATCAGATTCTCAAAATATGCCACACTTCCATTGACAATCAGATGGTGAGGCTCCTACAGCTCTTTTCAACAGGCTGTTGAAAAGATGATGCAGTCCTCTATTTAGCAGTCCAAAGATCTTTTCAAGATGAGAGAGATACTTTTTTATCTAAACATGTTATTCTTAGGAGATAGATTTGCATATTGAGAGCAATAAATTATTGAAAAGCACTCTAATGGTTCACTTTCCATTTGTAACAAATCAAATGACGGAAGAAGAGATTGTATTACAAATATTTCTGAGAAACAGTCTTCCTCATTAAAGAAAATTTGTTTTAATTCTAATGACAAAAACTATCATTAAGTTAAATGATGTATGAAGTGAGTAGCAAACAAAGTGGTAGAATACTTGTAGATGGTGAGAAAGTAAATCAATAAAAGAGTGACATTAGAAATTACTTTGCAAATATTTAAGTACAATACATTTACTTGAATTGAAAACCATCTACTCTTGGAAGGAACTTCCTTTTCAACAGCTGTGATTTGGCAGAAACAGCCCTAGGGACATTATGTCCTGACATTGCTGACAAGTGTGAAAGTGCTCTGTATGTTCTCATCCCTAGGAAAACAAACTGATAGTTCACTAGGATCATAGCTAAAAAGTGCTGGTCCTTCTTTGGCTTTAGGATAAGAACTGTTGCATGTAACTTCTTCATCTTTTGCTCACCTGACAGGAGCTGTAACTGCTCATCCTCCTAATTGTCTTCCCTAAGCATCATCTGATCATTCTGCCTTCTTCTGTTCCATTCCTACTTCAGAGATTCCACCAGGTTTACCTTATTTACAGATTTGCCACAAGGTTTTTCCCCCCCCACCTAATGTCATGTGCAGAGATATGGAAAAAGAAAGGAAAAAAAGTAGTTTTCTTCCAATGTTGAACAAAGGCTTTTATAGGAATAGAGAGACAAAACACCTTCAAAGTTATACTGTCTTTAGTTCTGCTTCATTAGAGATCCCTCTGTCTAGAGTTTATAATTTTTACTCCTGATGTTTAAATAAACAATACACCTACCCTTACTTGTATCTGCCAAAGACAGGGTGACTATACAGTACCTAAATTCAAAATAGACAAAGTCACATGGAAAAAAGACATCTGTCATACAGATAAATATTTTTTAAGTTTTGAACACTGGAATTAGGAATTTTCGATGTTGATTACCTAAATACACAGAAAAGCACACAGCAAAGTATTCAGGTTTCTAGGTGTATGTCTAGTTCCCAATCAAATTCAATAGCACTTGTGAAAATGTCAGCAGTGATACAGGACTACCTAAAATCCCTGTGTACCTACAGAGCACACGGATAGTCAGTTATTTTCAGAAATGCAGTACTTAGCTCTCTTGTAAAGTTAATTCTTTATGTTGTTAACGACAAAGAACAAAATAAAACAAATAAACCCCAAATAAGAAAATCACCCAACAGAAAGCCTGAATTATTTCTTATTCATTGAATGACCTCTAGTGGTCATTCATCACAGCATTTACAGCAGTTGAAATGGCAGCTCAGAACATGATGGAGGAGATGTGCATATTTTTTTTGCAAAAGACAGAGCTTGAGAATCAATTTTTTTTCAAAACTGTGCACTATGACATTTTTCTCTACCTCTGCCAATGTTAAAATCATAGTTTATTTCACTTTATACAGTGAGCCCTGGGAACTCTGCAGGAGTTTTAAGCCAGATTTCTAGCACCTGCATTGCCCCTTGCTGTTTTCTCTTTGCTAGCCAGTACCTCCCTCAATCTTTGAAATCTTCCTCAGCCTCTTTGGAATTTGTCAGAGACACTCTTCTGTCATCCAACACAGACTTGAGTGTATTTTGTTACCTTGATAACCTCTGTTCAACTTCTCATTACATCATTGTATTACCTGAAAAGGACCACCAACCATCATCTCTCACTGCTGGCCAAAGTAGACCACTTCATTCTGAACACAGATGGCACATGAAATGAGTGTATCTGCTAAAGAGCAAACTCAGCAGATATAATACTTGCAATATAATTGGGAAGAGAGCTCTAATCCTCAGTATTGTGGGACATGAAAAGAAGTCTTAGTTAAACATTCAGCAATATGTCAGCAAACAAATGGTATTCTCATCAATCAGGGGTTTTATCAGCATTTCTGCTGATCTTTCTGTAGCTTCTTTAAATAGTTGGGCCAGATTGTTCTGCTGGACGTGCATATCAGTCCAGACATTAAAGAATTTATTAAAAACTTTTGTTAACAACAGAAAATAGGTTCTGAGAAATATCTCCTCTATTCCTATCCTTCTCAACTATGGGTGTTATACAGGACTTCTTATATTTTATTTTGTATGTAAATGAGTATATCATACCTGCAACCCAAACTGCATTACAGGTGAAGTATCCACATGATAATTTTGTTAATCTCAGATAGCTTTTGATAGTCATCTTTTCCACTACACAAACCTGGTAACAGAGGAAGAATAGCACCTCCAACAGAGACCAGTGAAAAACGAATTTATGGTTCAAAGCCTTCAGAGATTGCTTCATAGCCCTACTTCCAGTATTGAGAGATGCTTGAGAGGAACTTGAACAAAACGTTTAATCTGTTTAAGAGGCATTTTGAAATTCTTGCTTACTAGAATAGTGTCAAAAGAAGAATGATTTCTGTGAGAAATAAAGTTTGGAAACTATGCTGACAGAACAGTGATGAGCCTTTTCTATGTAGGCAGCATAATCTACATTGAAGATTTTTTTTTTCCTGAAAAAAAGAAAAAAGAGCAAAACTGTGCACAGCCTGTATGACTACCTGAGTTGTACTGTTCTGGGTATTTTGCAAGGGAAAAAAAAGAATAGATCTGTACATGAGCATGAGATGTCATCACAATTTGATCAGAATGCTTACCAGAGGAGCAATTCCAGTACTAAAGGAATTTCTCCCCTAATTTCTCATTCATTTTATTGCAAGTGACAACAGTAGGTGGATTCTAGAGAATGCTTCATTAATACTTTTTTCTTCCTAGAAATAAGAGGACATGCATCTTAAAGGTACTATTTATAGCTAAGGCATTTCTGGGTTTGTGTATCAGTCCTGTACAAGTAGATGGTCAGTCTTTAATCATTACACCAAAGTATTAGAGAATACTTTGTCTCTAGTCTGTAGTCAAGTCTAATTCAGACATTCTTTTTATGTTATAATTGATGTCTAGAAGCTACTCAAAATCATCTTATAGAATCACAGAATCCTTGAGGTTGGAAAAGACCTGTAAGATTGTCGAGTCCAACTCTTAACCCAACACTGCCATGCCATTTAGCACCACTAATGCTAAGTGCCACATCTCTGGGTTACTTCAACATTTTCAGAGATGGTAATTCCATGACATGTCTGAGCAGCTCGTTACAATGCCTGAGCAGTCTTTCAGTGAAGATTTTTTTCCTAATATCCAATATTTTTGAACATCCTAAAGCTTGATTTATCTCTGTTGAAACAGCTTGATTTCTCTCTGTTGTTTGGTGAAACACTGTAGTAAAAAGTAAATATCAGACAAAATAATTTTTTAATATTATAATTAAATATTTTTTCTTTGAAGTGCTGGTTTTTCCACTGAAAATTTGCACATTTCTTTGGAATATAACCTAACAAGAAATCTTCTTGTCTTATTCCTAATATGATCAGTTGCTCAGATAGAAAATGTATGGTGCCATGTGTCTTTCTGCTCAGTAATTTTAAATAATACACATTGGGACTCTATATTTGGGATTGATTGATACTAGAGAGTATAATTGGCTATGCAAAAGTGAACTCAGCAGAAAATTATTTTCTATGTCACTATCCCTATGTAGAATTGAAAGGATTTCCCTGAGTTGTTCTGGTCAGTGTGTCTGTATGTACAATTTGCTCTGGGCTGAGAGTCCTTCTTCAGGGGTATTATGTGGCTGTAGAGTGCTTTGCCTAAAACTTCATCTGTGCTCAAAGACTGTTTTTTTCCCAGTCTTCATATCGGAATCCAACAGTTTCTTTAACTAGTCTCGGTGCTGCCTATGAAGCTTCTACTACTTTCTTTTTAACAACTAACCCCATTTTTATGTAATTTCCCTTTTTGAAGCTAAGCCCAAAATTGGTGGATATTTTGGGTTTGTTGCTCCTGCAAGATGTTAAACCTAAACTTATTACTGTCATTTTACAGAGGAGCTCTTTGACAGTTCCTAGACATAGCTGAATAGTCAACAGGGGGAAGCTCTCAATTCACTGTTCCATGGCAGTGTGCTGGTTCTCTTTCCATGCCTGGGAGAGCATTGCATGGGAGATTTTGCCCAGGCTCTGTCACTGTTTGTCATGATCAGAATACAGCCAGAGACCATCGGTTGAACAGTTACTTGCAGGGTAACATGGTATAACTATTAGTCAAACCTAAATAAATAACCACAATTTCTGAATTCCTTAGTTACGTTGTACTAATTCCATCAGACCTTCAAATCGGCTGAGAGCATTTCTAACTATTTTTCTCTATTTCAGAGACACCATCTACTTTGCATAAGGATTATAAGCTTTTAATCAGAATATCAATACCTGCTTTTAAGCCAACACCTTCGTTTCTTTGGAAGGATGTCTTTCTGATATAGCAGGAGTAAACATTGATCCACAAAGAGGCCTTTTGATTTCCTGTTTAAACTGTCAGTGAACAAACACGCTCCAGACTTTGAATAGCCTACTGTTTTTACAGTAAATGCAACTGCTGTGATTACAGCACCATTTCCACCTATAACACTTAAGTGCTAAACTACTTCCTTTCTTGAACTGTTATAAATAAGTGGACTAATATTTATACAGTAAATGCCACTCCTGTTAGCACGGCATCGTCTCCACCTTAAGATTAGCATCCGACTGCTAAAGCAGTTCCATTCTGGAAATAAGAATCCAAGAACTTCTGGTTCTAAATACACAGTAAGAGACATTTCCTAGAGTGCAGCACGGGATCAGCTTTGTTTGTTGGGGAAATCTTTGTCACAGAATAATGCGACAGCCACTTCGCACTTTCTCCCGGCCCCCAGCTTTTCCCGAAAGACGCAGCAACCTCTCTTGTGTGCATTAAGTAGAGAAAGTGGGGAGGACCACGCTCAAGAGAGAACATCTCCGCTGTGCCGTCCGAGCGGAACGCTGTAGCACAGAGCGGGTGGGCAGCACACCACCAATGAGGCTGGAAAAGACCTCTGGGATCATCGAGTCCAACCTGTGACCGAACACCACCTTGTCAACCAGCTCACGGTAGCAAGTGCCACATCCAGTCTTTCCTTAAACACCTCCAGGGACGGTGCCTCCACCACCTCCCTGGGCAGCCTATTCCAGTGTCTCATCACCCTTTCTGAGAAATTCCTCCTGATGTCCAATCTACATCTCCCCTGGCGCAGCTTCAGGCTATTTCCTCTCGCCATAGCTTAGGACTATGTCCTCTGGAATGAAACGAGCTGTGTTGGTGGGCGCAGGGCCGGGCCGCGGGGGGTGGCAGGGACATGCACATGGGCAGGGACAGGGATGCGGCCACGGCAAGGACCAGAGGCGGCGGAAGTGGCGGTAGCCGCCCCCGCGCACGTCACGGCGCGGCGCAGGCGCCTGGTGGGGCTGCCGTGGCTCCGTCTCCCCTCAGCCGCCTCCCTCCTTCCCTCCCTCTCTCCCTCCGTCCCTCCCTCCGGCCGCTGGGCCGCGGCTCCTCCCTGCACCACCTTTGGCCGAGTCGCGGGAGTGCGCAGACGGCGCAGCTCCTCGGCGGCAGCGGCTTTACCCGCGCCGAGCATCAGTCGGGAAGGCGCGTCCGCCTCCCCTTCCTCCTCTTCTCGCTGCCCCCGCGGCCATGGAGCTGCCCGAGAGCCAGTGCAAGAAAGTCAAGCTGAGCAACAGGGTGCCGAGCTGGGTGAGCGGGCGGGCGGTGCGGCGGCGGGCAGGTGGGCGTGCGGGGGCAGAGGAGCCGGGAGGGAGAAGCGGCGAGCGCCGTGGTGATGTGGCAGTGGGCGGCAGCGGGAGCCGGGACGGGGGGCTCGGTGTCCCGCTCCCCGCCCGGGCCGGTGGGATGCGGGGCGGGGGTCGCCGCGGTGCCAGCCCGGTCACGGAGCGGCAGCGCCGGGCCCCGAGGGCAGCGCGGCCGGGGAGCCCCGCGGGGCGGCCCGGGGCGGCTGTGGGGACGGGCAGGAAGCCCCTCGGGAGAGGACCCGGCGTCTGGAGGCTCCATCCCTGCCTCTTCTGCCTTGAGCCCTCGGCTTCCAGCGTTTTGGAAGAAGGAAGACTTAAGAATGCGATGTACAATGTGGCCATTCATAAACCTGGGTTGGCCAAAGACTGGGGTTCTTTGTATGGCGGGTGTTATGTGGAAAACTGTCGAGACAGGGCTTAAAAAAAATCTAACCAAAGCCTTCATTCTTGTTCATAAAGATGGGGGAAGATCAGTTTACAGCAAAGACCAAAATGCAGCTATTTAGAAGAGACATTGCAGGCCTTTGAGAACATTTGATACCTCTAATGATGCAAGACAAGTGAAAAAAATGAAAAAGTATGATTTCTTTCAATCAATGCTGAGTTGAAACAGGCAAGACATAAGATCCAGAAAACATTTGATACAAACGTAACAGTGTGAATCAGTCTTTGAAGTCTTGCTGTGAGTAGTGCAGGCCACAGCTTTCCTGATAAAAACAGCTGCTGCCTGAAAAATGGGGAAGTTGGTATCGTACTGTTTGGTAGACATTGTGCCTGTCCAAGCCTCTTCCACAGTGTACAAGCTCAGACTTGTTTACATAAGAGAGTAATCAGTAAGTTACATTCTTTCAATTTCCACCAGGAAAAAGCAAAATCAGATGTTTAGAAGATAGTGAAATAGACGATATCTGGGTGGGGTTAACAAAGTGTATGCAAAAGTTACTCTGTATCATTTCCTTAGTCATAAGCAAAACTGAGATGGATTTGTCCAAACCAGGGAAATTCCTTAACAGACATTAAGTGTTTGCTGAATTCAGTTGAGGTTGGCAAACCCCTCTATGCTACGTGGCAAGCAGAGGAAGTCTTACGCTTCTCCCGCTTTCTTCAGAAGACCTCAACTGAAATGCTCTTTATAAACCAATAAGCTTCACGAGGAACAAAAATGCTGCTGATTCACATGCTCCACAGGCAGATGTTCTGGCACTTCTGGCTCTGCATCTGTTCAGCTGAGAGCAAAGTCAAAGTGACTTACCCTGATGAAATTGGCAGCCCCTAGGAGAGTAGGCAGAGCCTTGTCTTTCAGAATTTCTCTGTGCTTCCAGAGCTATTCAAAATACACCTCTGTTTGTGGAAATGCCCTTGCCAAGCCCACCTCTGAGCACAGCAAATGTCCCAGTTAAGAGCACAGCATAGCCACAGACACTGCCATTAACACTGGCTTGATAGGGAGACATGTGGAATGCTTTCTTTAGAGTGGCTTGGATTCTTAACATGACTGAGCTGTTGCATCAGTTTGCAGGTGACTCCAAATGAGAACTTACTCCAATTCTTTTTTCTGAGAGCATATTCAGTGGAGTAATTCTGTCTTCGTTTTTTATCCATCCCCTCTGATGCCAGCCAGTGAGTCCCTTCCAGCACTGGTCAAAAAGCTGTCTCTGCCTGTGGTCATGCTGGTATTGCAGCAGGTGGCAAGTGAAGACACACTCCTTAATAATGTCTTTAGCACTGAATTGCTTGTATCCACAGGACTGTAGAAGATTCTGGGTGATTCCTGCTGCTGTGATCTTTCAAACTGTGCCAGCTTTAGAGCACCTGGCAAAGGGGAGCTCGTCTGTGTCAGTGGCAGGGGAGCATGCATTTGGCAGACTGGGTGGTGCTACCTGCAGAGGTGTTTAAGTGCCGTATTGTATTGGTATCACAGTGGCAAACTGCTTTCTGGTGGACAATTGTAAGGATCCAAGTAAGAATTCTTGTTGTAGGTGGGAGAAAATGTAATGCTGTAGGCTATGGCAGAATATGGATTGGGGAATTGTTAAGATTTTAAAAGACTAGAAGATATTATTGCTCAGATATAATTTCTGGGCTTGCCCTTCCTTCCCAAGCACTATTGTCAAAATCAAAGCATGGATTTTCAAACCAGAATTTCAGAAAGTAATGGAAGGTATTCCTGACAGATCTTTTGGTCCTGAAACCTCATATAAATATGTGGGTATAGCCTCTGTGGTAGCTGAATTTTTGTGTTGGAGCCATGTCTGTTTTCCTTGCTTGTGTTTGTATGTAGACAAAAAAAGAAATGGGCAATGTCCCATGTGCTTGAGTTGCTGTTTGGCTATTGAGCAGAACACTTTGCAAGGAAAAAAAGAAAATGATAATTTGGTTATCAGTGCTGAATAATAAATGCAATAAAAATATGTTGTTATTAGGGTATATCCCTGGTTTATAAGAGGCACACAGTGAGCAAGTTAATGAGTGACCTGAAGAATATCTGTTATGACTGGGAAATGAGAAAGGCATTGAAAGTAAGACTGCAATTCGGAGGGGAGGCTGCATGTGTTGCTCTTGCTAGCTTATGGGAGTTCTTAGCTTGGGGAACCAACACTGTCATCTTAGAGCAGAAGGGTATGGAATTAGTCCGTTTCTTCGGTATATGTGGTTTGTATGGAAACCATGTCTGTTTTCTGATACTTCCAGCTCCAAGCAGTGTCAAGTTAGTGCTGTAGCTTAGAGAGTCTCTGCTTGCCATGGAAAGATTTACTTCCTTCCCCAGAGGTCTTGCTTTGTGAAAACTTAAAATGTGATGTTAAGTGATTGTGGAAGCATGTTTCGTTGTTGCTTGGAAGTAATGAAGAAAAAATTCAACTCATACCATTGTATACGTCATCTGTCTATTAACCGTAAAACAGTTAAGCAATAATCTCTTCTCTTGGCTGTCCTTTGATCTTGGCATGCAACTTGGGTTTTCTTTCTGTCATCTAGATGCCTGTCTGTGTTCTTGCATCAAAGACATTTGGCACTGATAGTCTGATTTAGCTTTGGCAATAAAAAAATTATAGGTGTAACTGGGCAAAACATCAAGAAAGATAAGAAAAAAAAAGGGTAATTTCTCTCAGGAAGTGTGTACATAGAGAAATGCACAGAGTTAGTATTTCTTTTTGACTCGCATCATCTTTCTTTTGTTCCTGTAGTTCCAAGGTGTCTATAGTCATTCATTTCCTTGCTCAACTACCTGCAAAGCTAAAATTTTACCTTCATGCTAGAAAAAGTAAACAGTGAAGTTATCCTTTCTTTTTTATCATTGCAGGTCTTCAGTGCACATCTGTGAAAGGATTTCTTTAGTACCCCTTTTTTCATTTCAATACAAAAATATTTGCCTGTTAGAACAATTATGATTTCATGTGAGAAACGAACCAGCATAGTGGGGGAAGAGAAAGGAAGCATTCTCAGCTGACATTACTGCTGTAATGAAACACGGTGGACTGAAGCATTATTTCTGTTTAAGGTGGTGAAGTGGGAGGGAAAATATTAAGTTGTGGTGTTTGTTTACATAATGCAGAAGCAGTGTGTTGCAGGGTGGAAGACATATTTCTGTGGGGTGTCAGAGTGGAAATATCCAATGGTTGTAAAAAAAGCAGATAAACCTTGGTGAATAATGCCCTTTTTTTCATTCGCCCTGTTACAAAAATGTAGTGTGTCCTTTCAGCAGTGACTATTATAGTGAATGTAATTAGGCTTAGAATTTTAAAATACCTATTTCAAAGAGTACTTGCTCATCACACTGAGGTTTTGTATTGCATGTTTTTTTAGGTTCCATTTTTTTGAACATTGTTAGTATAGATCTCCAAGGTGAGTGGTGCTTTGATGTAGTATAAAAGGAAATGACTGTTCTTTATGTCTGGTATCCTTTTGGATGGCCATTTAATTTCCTCAGTTGATAGTCATCCAGTTTTATGTACAAGAATTTGAAGACTAAATAATTTAAGAGCACAAACAATATGTGCCAGTGAGTATTTTCTTGTGCCACATCAGTATTTGTAGTAAGTGTGTATGTCAGGGATAGTAATTAAAAACCTGGGTTGTTGAAGATCCAATGTTCAGCTTGTTCAGCTTTTTATGCTCAGTGTTGTGGGCAAATCATATGGAAGCAAATTATTTAATAGGAAAGTGAACATAATTAGGGAACTACTTTTTTTTTCTTTTTCAGCAACAGAGAATGACTTACTAAATTATTAACTTTTTAAAGCACCTCTATAAAAAGTGGTTTTCTATCAGAAGATAAGGGGGATTTGGGTACTGCTTTGTCCAGGATTAGTACTGAGCTGTCTTGTTTGTGTGCCTCCACACAGATATAAAAGGTGGGGCAGCTGGTGACCGGCAGGTGTGTTTTTGAGTGTGTGCAGACTCTTTGGGCACTTTAACCTTTAGTCTTAGGTGCCTGCTTCTGAAGTGCAGGTGGATTATTGTCCCTCTGCTCAGCTTGCTGGCTGCTCCACTGCACTTGTGTGCCTTGTCCTCTAGCAGTCCATTGGCCTTGTCCTTGCTGTGATTTCTCACCTCTGCTAAGTAGGTATTAATAATTTTTTTTTTCATAAAAGTTGTGTCTTTTTCATCATTTTAAGAATCCCTCCGGCCTGCTTCCTCAGGGTTTCATGTATTTTGTAAACCTGGTGTAATACCCTGATTATTTTCATTGCTTCTTTCTTAGTTCTGGAAAAGAGAGAAAACTGATGTAACATACGGAATATGGACTGGAAGAAGTCCCCTTGGATGAGACATTTGACCTCCAATGTAAGAGTCTGATAATGGACTCGTTGCCAGGGATCAAAAGCAAAGCATGTGTGGGTTTATGTCTTAATGTAAGAGAGCTTACAGAGACAGTAGCATGGGGTTTGTGCTTTGAGACTGCTGTTTATGCAGTGCCTGGTACAATACAATACAACTGGAATTAATGAGAGAGAATGTAGCTATTACTGTATTAGTTTGAATGGCTGTGTACATTCATTATGCACTACATATCTTTTAACTGAAGCACTTCAATTGTTTCTGTTGGTTTTAATTCCACAATTTGTGCGTGTGCTAACTGAGATCTCCAATTTTATGTAGTGCATTACTGTTCGTACTATAAGAAGAAAGACTTTGACTTTTTGGCTTTTTGACTTTCGGTTTTAGTCAGCTGTATTGTAATGACTTTGTGCACAAAACAGCTTTGTTTTAGGAGATAAATTATGTGAAGATAACATGATCAGCAAGCATAACTTCATTTTGTGTGGTTATAACTTGTTTGCAGGTCATGGTTTCTTCTGGGTTGATATTCAGTCTTCATCTAATTTTAGTTGCTGGACTATCACCACTGAATTATAGAGTTATTGTATTTAAAATGTGAACATAGGTTCTTGCCTTGAGTTTCTGTTTGTATTAACTATGAGCCCAGCCACGTATGGAAGTGGGGACATACAATCACACAAATTCATAATTTCCAATAAAGTTACAGATAAACCTTTGAATAAAAGAATGATGTAGCAGCAGTTCTTGAAGCCACAAGTAGATACCATATTTTTGTTAATTCTACTTTGTGGTGTCTCTCTCTGAAACTATGAACAGCTCTCTGCTAGTACTCCATAGAGGAATATACTCCTTTTTTAAATATTAAATATACTGCATGTTTTCTTCTTCAACTGGCACTGATACAATGATGAAAGAGAAGATAGTGCAATACATTGGCAAGCAAGGGAAGCCAAAGCAGCATTACAGAGACCACTAATCCCTCTTATCCCTCACACACCATACCTTTTTTTTAAGCCTTCTCTTTTGTTTGATTGTTCATGCATGGTCTGGCAATCTAAGGTCTTGATCTTTTACAAACAAAGTTCATGTAGCCAGATACCATTAAAGTCTAAGATGATGCCAAGGCTGATCTTCCTGTGGGCTCCCTCACTTCAGATTGTGAAATGTGTTTGACAGCAGTGTCTTTTACTTAATATATTTGTAGAGCAGGTTATTATGATGAATAGTTTTAAGAAACTCTGTAATCAGCTTTGTTTTAATTAAAATTATATGAAAAAAATCCCATCTGTTAAAATAAATTCTTTTAAAAGTTCCTTGAAATAATACTTCCTTTAAACATTTAGAATCTATGATAGCTATCTCTTGTCTGGAGACTGCTGATACCATACATAAAGGCACTTGCTTAACTGAAAATTGGAAGAAACATGCATAGTTTGCAATGAAAAGGCCTCTTAGGAGTTAGAAATGAGCAAAAGAGCCAGTGCCACCAAATTTGTCAGGCATGATTTGCCCTGAGTGAAGCCAGGTTGGCTGTCACAAATCACCTCCTTATTTTCTGAGTGTCATAGCATAGTTTCCAGGAGCTTCTGCTCCATGTTCTTGGTGGGCATAGAAGTGAGACTGGTACGTTTTTAGTTGCCCGGGTCTTCCTTATCTTCCTTTTTCAAATTGGGCTTATGTTCCTCTTTTTCCAACATCACCAGACTGCTGTGACTTCTCAAATCTGATGGATCATGGCTTAGTCACATCTTCCACCAGTTCATTCAGGAGCCATGGATGCATCTCATCAGGTCCCATGGACCTGTGCACCTTCAGGCTCCTTAGATGGCCCCGAGCCTGGTCTTCTCCTGCCTTGGGCAATGGTTCTCCATTCTCCCAGTTCCTGCATTTGCCTTTCATGACTTGGGTATGTCTGGAGCACTTGGCAGTGAAGATTGAGGCAAAAAAAGTCTTTGTCTCAGCCTTCTCCATGTCTCAGGACATGTCTGTCTCTCCATGTCTCCCTTTTCCTTCCAGAGAGGGCCCATGTTTTCCCTAGTCTTCCACCCTCTGTAGGATTCCTTTTTGTGTTTGACTTTGTCCAGGAGTTCTTTGTTCATCCATCCAGGTTTCCTAGCTTTTTTTTGCCTGACTTCCTCTTCGTTTGGGATGCATCACTCCTGAGCTTGGAGGAGGTGGTCCTTGAATATTAAGCAGTTTTCTTGGGCCTCTCTTCCATTCAGGTCTTTATCCCATGGTACTCTACCAAGCAGATCCCTAAAATTACTTGAATAGAAGTCAAGTCAAGCAGCTCTAGTAGTTCATGTGTCTTTTTTATAGCTGTTTTTTCTTAAATAATTTTTATTTGAAAGTAGTAGTTGATTAACCTGTCAGTCCCAAGCTTCACTTGGAAGTAGCACAAGGGATGTGGTTGGCTATGGGTGACTGTTCTAATTTCCTATGTCTTCTTTGGTCCATGCTGAAGCTGACAGAATGGGTATTGGTTTTACTTCCATTTTTCTGTCTCCACATCTTTTTTTGTGCCTGTGAATGAATTTGTTTGCTTTGCCAACTCACCCTTTATCAAAGACTTAATCAACTTCTTCTTTTACAGGGAATGCAAAGAGCAACGAATGTTACCTACCAAGCTCATCATGTCAGCAGGAATAAGAGAGGCCAAGTGGTTGGAACAAGAAGTGGTTTTCGTGGATGCACAGTCTGGTTAACAGGTACAGCCATGGATTTCTGAGGATCCTTTTTTTCAGTTACTCCTTTGAAAAGCTGCTTAGCTGTATCTCTTTCTTGCATGCAAAGTTGAATGTTTGTGAAATCTAAGACCTTGATGCAATTTTATTACTATTTTTAGGTAGATTAGCAGGAAATTGCTTTGGGACAAATAGTAACTTGAGAATGTATTTATTCAATGCTCTGGGAGAGTTGGTTTTTTGGTACTGTCTGCTACTTAATTCTGGTTTAGTTTTGGAAATGTATGAGGCTTTTTGTTTTCTTTGTCTGTGTGTTGGCTTTTTTTTTTTCTCTTTGTTTTAACCAATTCTGGCTCTTTGTATTGTCCGTTTTATCTATTTAGAAATGAAATGCAATTTTTTTTGGTAAGAGTCTGTATTTTTGAATCTTCTGTAAAAGCCTCTTCTCCTTGGACTGTTCTTGTCTCCTTGGTTTGAAATAATATTTCAACATAAACCTGTGCCTTTGGACAGGAATTGCATGTTTAGGCAATGCATACTGGGAGTTATTTATGAAATCAGCTCTGTGGGGTTTTTTTTGTTTTTTTTTTTTTTGGCTGGTTTTTTTTTTTTGGGTTTTTTTTTTTTTTTTTTTTTTTTCTGGAAATAGAGGACGTAAATACATTCTGGAAAACATTTTTGTTTTATAACAGTGAGAGAGGTTTTTTTTCTTATGTCTCTCAAAGTTTTTGGAAGCTTTAAAATATTTCCTTCAAAGATTTTTTTAGTTAAAACTGACAATAACATGATAAATATAGAAAAGATGTAATTTAATTGATTTATAAACCATTTAGAACACTGTTGTATTGTGACACAAAAGATCTTCACAGAGTATTAGAGAAACTTACTACATTAAGTAAAATTAGTTTCCACTCGTGTTAGTAAATGTGTGTGAAATGTAAAGGGGTGGTTAATAACAAACTACTAAGAGCCATTCCAAACAGATTTGATACAGTGGCTTGCTGTCATGTATTTCTTTGGGAAAAGAATGGAGCCTTTTCTCTCCCTGTTTCCATCACAGAACTCCAGCCTCTGTCTCCATGTTTAAATGATCTGGTGGGCTGCCTTTCTGTTTCTTCTGGTAATTCATTAATCTAATTTTGAAAAAGGTCATGATAAAATTGTTTTCTCAGTTATCTACATGGCAACATTTTCCAGTCAATGTTCTTTTTAAACAAATGTAATCGTAATGCCCAATTTCCTTTTTTTTCAGGAAGGAGGGTGGTGGTAAGATATCAAGAATGTGCATGGGAAGCTAGGTTATTGAAGATGTTTGAGCAGTAATATGAAAGGGGTGAAAAGGACTGTAGGCATTGAAGTAAGCAATATTAACCATTCTAGAACTGTGCAAACATGAGTTTCAAAATTCTGATAGGTATTAGAATAAAAGCTGAAATATTGGTACACTCCAACATTCTCTCACTTTGTCAGCACTCATAGAGTGGGAGTGTATGGAAAGATCTTTCAGGGATCGCTTTTCATTTTTCAAGGTAACCTTAATTTGAGAGCTCTATTTTAATGAAGGTTGAGTCAGAGGGTCCTAGGAAAGGCAGAATGTAGCAAATGCCTCAAATACCAAGAAATGTAGCAAAGATATGGAAAAACATTGCTTTTATGTGTAATATAATATGCAATTTTGAGAGTGTAAGTTATATTAAAGACTTGTCAGCTTGAAGACTGTTTTTGAATTCATTAATGTATAACCTTAACTTTTGCTATTCATTGCATGTTGGAGACCAAAGGATGTGTGAAAAGCTAGAGCGTTTGAGCAAATAGCAAGCTAGATGTGGGGACAGAAATGGCAAGTCAAAAACTGCATCAATCAGAAGTAAATTATGAAGTTGCTGAAATCTTCTTTTGGACTGTTGTGCCTGTTTTCTATGATGGGGGTGTACTTAATTGCTGCCAGAAGATTGTTCTGCTGCCTTGTGTTCCTTCTCTTGCCTTGCATATGCTGTACTGCTTGCCCAACTCAACACTGAGCTGATTCAACTTGAGAAATCATCAGTGAACCTACCACAGCATCCCACCTCACACACACGAAAAGGAGAGAAAGAAAAAGGGAAAAAACCACCATGGGTGTGGGGGGTGAGATTAGCAAACTGAGTTGGCTGATGGGCACCAGAGGAAGAAATGCAATGACTCGTTTTCTTTAAGTTACCCTAAACACCCTTAGCTGTCAAGGTTTCCTTTGCACTTTGTTTTCTTAGGACATGGTTCTTAGCATGGTTGCTATCCTTTGCCATAGATGTCTTGGAACTAACACCAAGCTGCTGTTTTGTGTGATTTTTTTGTTTTTCTCCATTCTTTGAAAGTTAGAATAAATCTTAATCACCATTAATAAAAACATTTTTATTCACCCAGTAGTGATACCTTTTTTTATACTACCATTACCCTTTTTTGTTTTCTGCTCACTCAAAGGGTAAATGTCATCTTATGAAGATCTGAGTTTGTGTTTCATTTACAAATTGACTTCTTGGTATAAGCAGAAGCATGTGCTCCAGATGAATTGAAATCTAGTCTGGAAAAAGTATTTAAATAAATTTCCAAATTAAAGTGAACAGTGAACTTCTTAGGGCCAGCAAAGGTTTGTTGCCAAGGATTTTAAATTAGACCAGAGTCTTATAGTACAATTTTCTTGTTGCTAACACATGCCAGTTAGTTGAGCATCACTGCTGTGTGTGAGTCTTGAGTGAGTCAGTGGTGTCTAATTCAGTACTGTTACTCTGCAAGGAGTAAGAACAGTGTGAGTTTGGCCTGATCCCATTTCTTTTGTTGACTGAAATTCACTTCAATGTGAGATCTTCCCCTTCTCATATAAATATGACATTGTAACTGTGTTTGGTTTTTGAATTTAGTTTGCTCAGGCAGTAATAATTGCCAGCAGCACTAGGGAAAGTGTATCATCTCTATAAGCAGAAGCAGCAGCAGCGGAAGAGCTCAAGGCCAAACTCTTACCTGCTTCAAATTACACACTTTACTTTTACCTTACTCTCTCTTTATCTATTGTCTGTGTAAAAGCCACTTGGCTTATATTCCAAGTAAACTTATCCAAAAGGCATTGCTGCTGATACCTGTCACTTTGGGATTTTCATAATACACATGTACTCCAATTTGACTTAACTTGTTTCTGTGCCTATATATTTATATTATTATTGAATATTTTAGGATTATCTGGTGCTGGGAAGACTACAGTGAGCATGGCACTGGAGGAATATTTAGTATGCCATGGTATTCCATGCTACACATTGGATGGTGACAATATTCGCCAAGGCCTTAATAAGAATCTGGGTTTCACACCAGAAGATAGAGAAGAAAATGTCCGTCGTATTGCTGAAGTTGCTAAATTGTTTGCAGATGCTGGCTTGGTGTGCATTACTAGTTTCATCTCTCCTTATGCTCAGGTAAGTGTGAAGAACCTCTGGATGAAATGTAGGGAAAATACAAAAATGCAAAATGTTGCTCAAAATTCTGGTTACATAAATCCCTTTCTGAACTTAGCCAGAATCAAATACTTGCTTGGGTGTTTTGGTGACATTTGTGTTTTATGGAGGTGATTGCTCTAAACAAAAGTATTAATCTTAAATATAAAATGTTTACATTAGTTCTGTAACTGGAACTATCCTTCAGTCTATTATTCAGAATTATTACTCTAATATTACGAACAAGCTCCAAGAAAGACTCTTAAAATTGCAATATCTTGTTTGATCCGTGTAGATTCTAGTACTTTATAAATATGAAGACTAGGTATACACTTAACCTGAAGACTTAGTTAAATTGTTTTTAAAAGTGATTTTTCCTTTATTGAATGAATGATGACACCTTTATTTTTACCAAGTGGCTTAAGGCAAAAGTGTTTTAATTGCCTGTAGATTCTTTTTACTTTATTTCATGTTGTGTATACAACATGACATTATATAATACTGAAAATTAATGTAAATCCATGTTCACATTTTTTTGTGAAGACTGTTTTCATCCATGCATGAGAACCTGGAGGGGAGAGACAAAAAGGATGTGTGAACATGCAAGTATCTTAAAAAATGGCCCAGGGGATTAAGCTTAGATGTTTCACAGCATGAGAATGTGTTATTTCTTTGGATGCAGTGGTACAAACAGTTCTTCTGATAATAATTTGGGGAACTCAAATCCTACAGTAAAACAGAAGTCTCTAGATATGAGGAAAATAACTAATAAAATAATATTTAGTAAGAGATGATTGTAGTGGATTTTGGCAGGCTTTTTTCTTTCTCTGAATTCAAGTGATCAATATTGTTCCAATTCTTGGCAAGCCATAAAAGTAATACAACAAAATTACACAAATAATATAGTATTTTGACTACACAAGTCTTGTCAGATTAAGGAATGTAGGGAAAACTGGTGCTCGGGAGAGAAGGGTGGTTATATCAGGAGCGGCAGGTAACACTTCCCCTTGGCTGTACTCAGCTAGGCAGATGTAATTCCTCAGATACATGTGTAGGTGTAGAAAATCGTGCATTCTATTGGCTCAGTTTGGTTATGGCTTTCTCTAATAAATCAAGTTTAATGTAAAATATCTCACATCTTCCTGTCAGCTTTTACCATGTGATGTGCTGTAGCCAAAGTGATGTAGCTTGCAGGACATCAGTTAATCAAATCACATTTCTTTTTTCAAACTTTGAAAGCTTGTTTACATTGTGCTGTCAGCTTCTTTAAAATGAACTTCAAAGGCAAAAACCAGTAAAAGTATGTGGGCACAACCTTTTAGGATTTTTGTTCTGTTTTTTTTCCAGGATCGTAATAATGCCAGACGAATTCACGAAGGGGCAAGTTTGCCTTTTTTTGAAGTATTTGTGGATGCTCCATTGCATGTCTGTGAGCAGAGAGATGTTAAAGGACTCTATAAGAAAGCCAGGGCTGGAGAAATTAAAGGTGAACCTAGATGTAATCACATCCTTTCTGCATAAGTGAAACATTGGTGTAATTTGACTTCATGTAAGTGGACGTGCTCAAGTCTGAGTGTACCACCCTTAAAAAGAGCATGGATTTAGGACAGGACTGAGAACAAAATTGGAATTGACTTCTAACTCATGGAACTGACTAGTTAAGTGTGTAGGACAGTAAAAGGGCAAAAGTGGCTAACCTCACACAGAAAAAACCTTGAGCACATGAGAGGTTGCAATAGAAACCATGTAATGATTGAAGATTAGTCTGTGTCCTTTGTGTGTCCATTGGCCAGTTAAAAAAGAACCTGATTCTTTCTAGAGTCTTTAAAGAACCGCATTAATAAAAGTTGCTAGTTTATTCCAAAAAGTAAAGCATGGCCACTGTCTACCTGTAAAGACCATTAAGAACACTTCTGAAGGTACTAACTTTTACTTTTAAATCATTTTTATTGTGTTCTATTCTAGTGTGCATGAACATTATTTCCTATTCCCAGCCTCAGGTCAAGATTTAAGTATAACCTGCAATAAAAAAAGCTTAGCTATGCAATCATTCATTGCAAGTATTGTTTTAAGTGCTGCTTTGCTCTGTGTTACGTTAGAGTTTGCAGAGGCTGATGATAGATAGCTCTGTATTTAGTAGCAAGTGTTTAAAGTAATCACTTTTGGGGGTGGAGTTTGCAGATGCTATATGAATTCACTTTAATCAAAAGTGATATAAAATTCAAGAAAGTGAAGCTATTCCATATGAATGGTTGCTTGATACTTCTAGTGCTACAGAATATTTCATGTGAACATCCGGAATAAATAAAGTTGAACTAAGATTTGTTCAAAATCAAAGCAAGATGGATTGAGCTGACATGATAGAAAGATACAGTTCTGTACAGAATCCTTATTTGTGCCACAGAACATCCCTAATATTTTGTTAATTTTACAAGCCCCATAATGGAATTGTGTTGGTGTAGAAGTGGTAGTGAAGTAAGCAGTGCCTGAGCAAGCTACAAGTGGGTGTAGCAGTGGCTGTATCTTATGACCTATCTGATATGTGAAGGATGGAAATGAAACAAACTTGCCAGTTCATAAGGAATGTCAGTAACTGTTATCTTCTTTTTCACTGTCAGTGGTAATGGGACACTTTCTTTGCCTCTTGTTCCCACTCCTCCAGTAATCAGATCCTTCTGAAGTATACAGGTTTTGGAAAAGATACCAGATCACATGTAGTACTGCAGTAATTGATATTGTTCTTAGATGAGGAACTAAACTACTAATTTTGATAAATCCGAAGTGAAAAACAGGAGTTCTAATGTTTTCATTTGCACTTGTGGAGCATGCAGATGTTCAGGTGCTGTAGCCCAGCTGATATTCCTGATGCAGATCTGACTTAAAGTGCTTATACTCTTTGCCTTTGGGCTTGACTTTTCCTCCTTGTTTATGCATGGGTGGTTAGAATCCCCACGATTTCAAAGCAGATTGCAAACTAAATAGGCCAGAACAAGTGTCACTGGTAGCTTGTACAATCTGTGACAGCTGTAATAACTGTAATAAACACACTCATCAATCTTACATTAGCAGCTACCTTGAGATGAGTCTATTAGCTAAACTAATGTAATAGGTGTTGAAATTCGTTACTTCAGAGTACTGCTTGGTGGTATGAGTGTAAATTTACGTATATTCTGTATGTTCATAATATTTTTTCATCTTTTTTTTTTTAAGAGCAACAATCAGCTGATAATGAAGGACAGTGGATGGATGACTATCTCAGGGTTGATGAGCACAGTTCTTCTGCCAATGCTCTTTTCTTTATTCAGAGTAAAAATCAAATAGCTTTACCAACAAAAAAGTGCTATGTATGTACTGTAGAATGCTGAAGTTTGATGGAGTCAGATAATACAACTAGCAAAGAGTCTGATAAAGAAAAAACCTGCTGATTTCCCTAAGAAATCCTTTATTAAGGAAACTCCATGTTCTTGCCTGTTGTGTTGGTTTATATATATAAAACTGTCTGTGAACAACGTTACAATGGAGTCGTCTTTTGGAAGAAGTCACCTAATATTTTTGTCTTATATTCTGTAGGTTTTACTGGCATTGACTCTGAGTATGAAAAACCAGAAGCCCCAGAGCTTGTGCTGAAAACTGATTCCTGTGATGTGAATGATTGTATACAACAAGTTGTGGAACTTCTTCAAGAGAGGGTGAGCAGAAATGGAGAGATATCTTAGAAACTTTTTTTCCAAGTATTTGTACCTGCCATCTGAATGTAAGTGCTGGGAAAAACAAAGACAGTTTTTGAGAGTTAAAGGCTTATGCCTCTTTCAATTCAAACTTTTAAACTTGTCCTGTTGTGTGTTTCCTTTCTAAAGCTGAACATTGCACAACATTGATCTCCAAGTGAAATAAGATTTGGACAAGTGGAAAATTAATTTATATCAGTAACTGGAAGGGAGAGAAGGCTGTTTCAGTTGTTACAGAACCAACAGTGAATTCTGACTTAAAAATGCTAGCAATCAATTTTAAGAGTCTGAATTTTTTATGTTGTCTCTGTAGTGTACAAATTAATGTATACTGCAGATGTGAAGAGACAGGGCTGCACTTACACAGTGATTTGATCTCACTTAAATAGGAGCTGCTGTGCTTGTGTCTACTTTCCCTTGTTTCCGCCTTTTTTCTTGCACTAGTAAAAGTGGTCCTGCAATTGTGTAATGACCAGCTTAGGAAGCTGATCTTCTTGACATGGCTGAATTGAGTTTATGGTTCATAGCTTCCGAAAAGGTAGGTCTCTTTCCTTGTTCGTGCCTACAATATACACCATCCCTTTTTGAAGTTTCCAGGCCTTCTTCTCCTGTTGCCTGATAAGTGGATACGGCTCATCACCCAACCTAAAAAATCCCACCGCCAACAAACTCCTCATGGAAAACAAAACAGACAAAAAAAACCCCAAACCCAACACTAAAAGTGAAGACAGCCAAGAGATGGCTTTATCCTCTTGAAACCATACCACTGGAATTTGCTAATCTTCATGTAGAAGAAGTATGTTTCCTTACATTCTTATCTGTAGTCAGTGGGTAGTGGATGACATTCCAGACAACTATTTTTTTTTTAATTGAGGTACTCTTGCAGACAATTACTCACACTTTTTTATGTGGTTTGGGTGTTCTGGAAATTTAGGGTATAGACAGTAGTTTGAGTAAAGCTCCACCAAGTGTTGAAGTTGATACAAGCAAAAGCTCATGTAGCCAGCACGGAGTTAATTTTGTGAGTACATCTCTGGAGAGATTTAGTCTCTTGTATTGAAATTTTCAGGAAAACTCCTCATGAATGATTGCTTGCTCAAGGTTGCTCAGGAGATAAGACAGGGCAGAAAACCATAAGAGAATTCTAGATTTTTGCCCAAATCCCCATCTGAGTGTTTTTTTGGAAGGAAAGAAGAGAGCTGTGTAGGAGTCCTACCTATGAGAGGTGGCAGTTCCTGACTGTGGGGACCCTGTGTCTTCTGCTCAGAACAATTCTGTGTTTCATAGTTGTAGAAACCAATATCACACGTACTAAGACAGTGATCCCTGAAGTCTTAATTGGTACACTGTGCTGACTGCTGGCTCCTAGCCCAGTCAGCTTTGTTTAAGGCACATTTAACTCATTTTTCCTTTGCTTTGAAGATAGCAGTATCATGAATGGCAAGTTATCTTAGTTGTTGCTTTGTTCAATGAGAGACAATGAAATCAAGGCAAGGCTAAACAGGCACGTCTTGGTTTTAGACCATATTAATGTAGTGCTGTCTTGAGAATATGATTTCTGTAGATTTCCTGTAGTTTGAACTAGAGGGCTTATAAGAAGACTGAAGAAGGACTTTTTATAAGGGCATTTAGGAATAGGATAAGGCTTTAAACTGACAGAAGGTGGTTTAGATTTGATATTAGGAAGAAATTCATTACTGTGAGCCTGGTGGGGCACTGGAACAAGTTGCCCAGAGAAGCTGTGGATGCCCCATCCCTGGAGGTGTTGAAGGCCAAGTGGGATGGGGCTTTGAGCAACCTGGTCTAGTGGAAGGTGTCCCTGCCTGTGGCAGGGGAGTTGGAACTAGATGGTCCTTAAAGGTTGTTGCCAACCCAAATAATTTTGTGCTTCTACAATTCTATGAAATAAATTGTTCAGCATTATAAAAACATTTGTCAGCATTATGAAGACATATGCCTGTGCTGCAGAGAAGACTACCTGCATGCAATAACAAGAGCAAAGCCAGGAGTTTGAGAGAAGCAATTTTGCAATTTTATGTGGCACTTGTAAGACCTTGTCCGGATACCTTGTCCAGGTTTGTGTCCTTCTCCTTCACCCAGAAGAAAACAGAGATTGGTGTGCTTCTGTGAGTTGAGCAGAAGGTCACCAAGATGGTTAGAGGCTGAAGTATGTCACTGCTTAAGGAGAGACTGGGGGAAAGTAGAGTTGCTCAGCCTGTAGAAGAGAAGGCTAAAGGAGTTCTTGCAGTTTCAATCATCCAAATGGGAGGATATGGGGAAGACTGATGAAGACTTTTCTTAGAGGTGCACAAGGTAGGATGAGGGGCAGCAGATATGAGATGAAATGTGGGAGATTAAAATTAAACATAGAGGGAAAAAAAATTCGCTATAAAGATGATCAATTATTAGAATAAGTTGTTATATGAGTGTTTGTGGATGCTCTGTCTTAGAGATACTAAATGCTTGATTGGCCAAGGTCCTGAGCAGCCTGCTGTAGTGGGACCAGTTTTGTGCAGGAGGCTGGATCAGATGATCTCAAGAGACCTCATGAGCATCAGCAAAGAACCCACCACCCCAGTGTGAAGAGGCACATTTTCATAAATTAGTCTAGTTAATTTTTTTATTATTTTGCCATTTTTTCTATGAATGCATTGAGAAATAATAAATAATTGAGGAATATTTTGTAACTTGTCCTTTGGTAGAATTAAGGTTTCAGTAAAATTGATGCCTTAGAGTGGTCGCTAGATGGCTTGCTAGCCTAGCATTTTCCTAATTCCTAAAATTCATGCAGTTTAAAGATTCATGGATTCCCCTTGTTGCAGGTTTTATTGTTTTGTTGTTTTTTTTTTTTAACCTAAGTTGTTGTTTTAAGTACCACTTTCATGTGTGCAAGGGAGTCTAGGTTTACTAATCCTGCAAGTTCTCTAAATGTCAGATTCAGTTGCTAGAACTGTCTTCAAGCTGTTTACATTTGCATCATGAAGTAGGTTGTTGACAGAAACTGCATTGTGAAACTTTTGTTTTGCCTGTTAGTGGGACACTAAAACCAGAATAATACTTGAAGAGATCTTTTTAATAGGCATGTTTATTTTAAGGTATTGATGGTTTATAAAATTAGGTCATCCTAGCCTGGTAATGAGCTAGGGTCCAGAGGGAAATCTTCTGAAGCAGCATAATGTGCACTCCATCATTATAGTGTTCCTTACAGGAGGCAATACCTTCATTTGATTCTGGGCTTGTTGCTGTGGCAGGAGTCTGCTGCAGCTCTCCTGGGCTATAATACTGCTGCTCAGGCAGAGAAAACAAAAAGCAGGTTTTGCCTAACTTACCATGTATAAAATCTGCTTCCAAAATGATGTCTGATATGTGATGGACAAAGCTTTTCCTTATAAAACACCATTTCTAAGTGTTAGTTTAATTTGTCTTCTTTTGATGTGTCTTTGAAGATACGAGTTATGCAACAAGCCAGTGAGGCTCATCACATCTTGTTACTCCTGTAGTCATTTTAACTCTCACTTGTCAGCATTCCACTGCCTTTGTTTTACTTTCCATGGAGGTAGTGCTTAAGGTCTGATAAATGCATTAAAATTCCTGAGCTAACTTTGTGTTTTCTACAAGCATACCTATTTACTCTGGCCTGCATAAACTGGAAAAGTAAAGACAATTTATTCATTGTTGTGATGGGTCTGTATATATCTCTGTTCTAAGGGTGAGCTTTTATTCTCAAAAAGTAAAGCATTACTTTACAAAGTTTCTCAAACACTGAAAAATGTGTTTTAAAAAGAACAGTCAGCCTCTTTTCACTGATTTTTTGCTACTGAACATCTCTGGAACATTTGACTGGGTTTTGACATATTACACCATCCTTTGTTGGAGGAGACTCTTTACAGTTTTATCATGACAACCTTCTCTCTTCTTTTAATTATGTCTTTGTGTTAATATCTTCTAACAAGTTTAAGGTCTTGAGTCTTGAGCATTGTGGAGTGAGAATATCTTGTTTAATACACATGGAGGAAACCTGAATTTTTTTTCAAATAAAAAATTGATAGGTTGGTTATAGAGCTAGATTTCAGTTCATTGCATATATATGCACAGATGACATCACAAACATTCTAAGAGTTAGTATATAGATGAAAAACTGGTGTTATGTCATTAGCTGTAGGAAATACATTTAGTTTGTACTTCTGTATTAATTTTCAGTAGAGAATGAGCTTTATTTATTTTACCTTCATGTTACCATTTCTAATGTATCTTGTATAGTGAGTGACTTAAATTCAAAAATGCTCAAAGTCTTTACTTATTCAGTATGTGTAAAAGCATAGAGTCTTCCTTTCTACTGTAGATAATGTAGGCATTAATAAGTCATAAAAACTTCACTCAATTCAATAGCTAAATATTTACTAGGTATATGTTATATGGGTTACTTAAGGTTTAGAAAAAATCTTGTCAGAATGTTTCACTTTAGGCAATCTGCTGACTTGAGTAACTAGCAATATATCATAATCTTAGAACAGTGCTGGCTTTTAAATGGCTAAAAATTGCATAATGAATAAACTCTTGCTACTGTGTAGTGCAACATTAGAATTTTACTTCTTGATGTGTGTTCAGTGCCCAATAGGCATTCTGAGCAAACATTAAATTCTGTTCATTCCTTTTATACAGGACATTGTACCAGTGGATGCCTCTTATGAGGTGAAAGAGCTCTATGTGCCAGAAAACAAGCTACAGTTGGCCAAAACTGATGCTGAGTCTCTGTTAACCCTGGAAATAAATAAGGTATTGTGTGTTCAGGTGTCTCATTGCTGCAGTTGAAAGATGGTCTGATCTGTTGCTTACTGTGAATAGATGTAGTGAAAATACCTGTACTGGTTACAGAATACAGCTTGATATGCTTTTCCCCTCTTTTCTTGAGAGAAAGCACAGCATCTGTGTTTTTTTTATTTACTTACCAGAGATAATTGAATCTTCATAATTTCATGAATAATATCCAATATAGCGTTAGTTTAGCGCTAGCCTGGAGATTAAATTTACAGTGGCTTCCTACCATGCCCCTCCCATATCCATGGACTAAACCATGCCTGAAATGTCTTGTATGAGAAGTTGCTTCTGAAAGGATTGCTAACTCTTTGTTTAGTTTGCTTACAGAAATAATTTGAATTGTAATTGCCTATAAATATGGGGAAAATCAGTTACTAGTTCTTGATTCTTCCTGTTGGTAATCTTCAGCTGAACAACAGTAACTTTTAATATATATACCAAACTCAAACAGCTGCAAACAGATGATCAGATCTACTTTATTGCTTTTTTTTTCTGATTAGAACATACTCATGCTACTTTTCTGGTTTCCAGCAGAGAGAATGTGGAAAAGCATGGATCAACTTGATCAACTCTTTTCTTATTTTCATGAAATGCATTATTTTTCAACTCAGATCAATTAGATGAAGCTGCTTCTGGCTGTGTTTCTGTTCTACCTTATTCATTCTTCTGGAGAACTAAGTCTAAACACAGATACAAAGCATGAGTCTTTTCACAGTATTACTAGAACTTAAAGCTAAGCATTTGATCTAGGAGTTGACTAAGCTCAGAGTTCAACATCTGTATAGTGAGTAGACTTTGGAGGTTTGGGGTGACATACCAAGCACTGAACTAAACAGTTTTAAAATTTGCCTGGTCTTCTACTAGTAATGAATATTAATACTTCCTTTCACCACATTTTACTAATTTCTTTTCACATATATCTGTGTAAAACTATTCATTGCTTTGTTGAGGAATAAACACTTAAGGTCACCATAATAAACTTGGGTGGTGTCCCATTCTAAATTGCTCCCCATCTAGAAAAACAAATAATTTCTCCCTCCACCCCCAGCCAGTGGCTTGTTAAATATCAAGCAAGTATCTAATGTAAGCTTGGGAATAAACTGTGTTTTGTACTTGCCTCAGTATAAATTAAACAATTTAATAAAATTAGTCATGCTTTTTGCAAACGAGACTTGCACAAGCAAAGTCTGTCCTTGTCAAAAACTAATGCACATGCAGAAATAATAGAGACCACACACTAAGTCATAGTGTGACTGAGTGCTAAGGAAGGAAATTCTGTGTAAACTGATATCTCGTACTAAAATATGTACTAGTCCAGAGAGAATTTTACTTCGAGATTGTCTCACTAGTTTATGAAAAAAATTTATTTCTCATTTGTTTTAAGATTAGACCGCTTAATATTTGCACCCATAATTCTGATACTTTTTGTGGTAATTGTATGCTGTTATTATTTTTTCTTTTTTTTCTTTTTTTTCTGTTTAGCATCCTTGTTATCTTGTTTTGTTAAATAAAGGCAAGTGGAATTGTCTAATTTAGTTAAGATGAACTTTATCAAGATTTGCAAATAGAGTTTGTTGTTGTGTGTTTGTTGGTTTGCTTTTTTTAACACATGGAAATTTGATCCAGCGCAGAGACTGAAAAATAGCCAAAAATATGAACAGTGAGGAGTAAGTTGTTCTTTTTCCCTTACTTGTAGAAACGTTTAATTCTTTGTGTTTAAAAACTGTAATACTGAGAAATCTTCCATTTATATTGTCCTGCATTTTAGAATTAAATCATGATCTACTGTGATTGAACTTGATGCCAGTAATTAAGCAGCAACTTTTATCTACTCTAAGTCTATTTCTTCATTTCTTTACAAGGTGGATATGCAGTGGGTGCAAGTGCTAGCAGAAGGTTGGGCAACACCCCTGAATGGCTTTATGAGAGAGAGAGAATACCTCCAGTGCCTTCACTTTGACTGTCTCCTTGATGGTAGGGTAAAACACACCATTTGTAAAACTGAGCAAACTAATCGTACTTCTAAAATGTTTTTGATGCTTTGCTTCTTAGTGGTGGCGTGGTAACGCATTATCAGGCTTGTGCACAACTTGAGGTCTGGGATAAAAGTATAGAATATTATAATAACCAGTTTAAACTTGATAGTTTTATTCTTTTTATACCTACCATCATATTAGAATTTGAATATTTCCTTTTTGTCTTTACACATTCTTTTTTTTTCAAATATCTTAATTTTTGAAAAACAATTCATTCTAAAATGCACACTTCTAATTTGTTTTGAAGAAGTTGATCTTAGAATTTGGAATTGCAATTTAATTGCTGTTTAGCTTTGTGTACCAAAAGATTTGTTCTGTATTAGTAATGAAGGAAAGGACAACAAACTGACTTGAATGCTGGAGCTATTGCAAGTGTGAAATCAGAATTTGAGTATGTGGCTTGAGTGTGAACAATTGTCACATGTAATTGAATTACTGTGACTTAGTAATTATTCTGTGATGACTTAAATGAATATATTTTATTTTGTATTGCCAGTTGGCTAAGAGTTTAGTTAAGGTAGTGAATAAGTCATAACATCCTCGGATTTTGGAGTTTGATTGTGATCCTTTGTCATTTTTCATTTATTTCTCTTTGAAGGCTCTGTTTTAGTCCAGCCTTTTTCCCATCTCTACACTTCCTTTTGCATTACTCTTTTCTTGCTAGTGACCAAATAGCAGAACAAAAAAGTCACTTATCTTTCAATTCTGATACAGATATCTGTCGTCCTTTTTATGTTTCCTAATACCCTTTTCACTAAGCCTCTCAGGTGCTATCCTAGGTAGCATAATGCCATCCTGTTATTTTGGAGTATCTAAAGTTTGCAGTATAATTTTGAACTGCTAGTTTTGTTTTCATTCCATTTGCCTTCTATACATCTATCCAGTAGAAAAATACTCTGCAGATGACATGCAATGTGTTCAACTGCTAAAATAGCTTCTAGGTCCTAGTTTTGTCCTGTATTTTTCTGTAAATCAGGATTTTTATAAGACATTTAAGACCTTTTATAGGTGAGCGTTTCAGATATAACAATATAAAAATTTTTTAAATTTCTATTGCAATTGTTTTGAGTATCTCATCTATGCTACAAAAACTATGAGCAATGAAAAATAACTTGTTGATGGAAATAATTTTCAGTCCTAAGCTTGATTTAAAAAATCATGTTCCTCTAGATTTCATGTTACTGATTTTCTCTTTTTAGATATCTACTACAACACTTATATATGAAAAACTTTTCAGAAATATATGATTGCCTTACAGCTGCTTTGCTACTTGCAGCAGTGGCAACAGTTAAGTCAAAACAACGTCCTCAAAGTTTCCTCCTTGCTTGGTATGTTAGTTCTGGGTCTTACAGCAGCAGTCATTTAGCAGAGCTTTGATTCTGAAGAGAGGGAGATGGTTTATTACCTGCAATGCATCTCATCCTTTGGGCTTTAGATGCAGGGTTCATACTGACTGATCTCTAAACTATGGAGATCAGTGCAGATGTGTTGATAGTATCCCTTTAAAGATTAAGTTGTCTGGAAAAGTGTCATCCTGACACTGTGCTCATCTGTGATTTAACAGACTTACTTCACTACCTTGTCTCAGTTTCTTATTTGTACAGTGGCTGAAGAAAAATGTAGAAGATATTATATATTTATTGCTGGCCATGGACAAAATAATCAACGGGTTTGAGATCTCTTCATAGTCTGAAATATTTATTTACTTGTCTCTAAAGCAAAAGGTTTTTTTAAATTTTCAATTTTGGGGTATCAAACCACTCTCTGTGACTGCTGCCAAACTCAATTTTATGACCTAGTTCCTTTGAAAATAACTCTGGGCACCAAGACTAAACTTAGGAGGAGATGCACAGCATGCATTATCCATTTTGCATTATGAAATAAGGGGGATATATTTTTCTCTTAAACTTTTCATCCAGCTTTATAATTTTTAATTTCCTAAGACATTTCATTTCCTAATAAAAAAATGTATTGCTTAGATAATAGCAAAATTAGGCTTATTTTAGAGTCTTGGCAAATGCCAAACCTCCATTAACTTTAAAGGGTCCATGACTTTTCTGCTGGAGGCCACCCAAAAGTTTTGCACTCAAGCATATGCTTGTTAGAACCCAAGCCTTTGTAGAAGACTTACGATATTTATTCCACTGGGTTTCTCAAATCTCACTCTTGTAGAAAAGAAAAACAAGACTTCCAACATCTGGCAGTGAAGTAGGTGCTTAAAAATGAGAACCACACATAACGTTAAAATTCAGCTACATTGGCTTGGTTTTAGAAGTGAAGTAGCTGGTAAACTTTCAGCTGAACCAACTGTGTAAAATGTTTGCCTGACTCAGCAGTTTCTCAAAAGTCTTTTTCTGAAAGGTACATGCTTGAATCTGAATACAGCTTTAAGTAAACAACAAAAGTCACCCGTTGAAATAGTTGAGTTATGTATGTTAACTACTTGGGTACATTTGTCTGATCCTATTGCATTGATTTTCTTAGGGGCCAAAAGTATGTCTACTGAGAATATAATTTCCTTTTTACTAATTATCCACTCCAGTAGCAATCTTGTCTAATATTTTAGATTACATATTTTAAAATGTTATTTGTGTATTTCTACTTTCTGTATAGAAAGGTATTAGTTTGAGATTCCCAAAAAGTAGAAGTTTAAGTATTTTTGTGCAGCTCTAAGTACTTGCTATTTTCAGTACTGTGTTCACTCTTTCTCAAATCTCAGTGTTTGCTCAATTTTACAACATGTATCTTATGGAAGCATGAGTTCATTCTAAAAGTTGTTTAATCTCTGTTAAAATAAGTGTTTCAACTACCTGTCATGTAAGACACTTAGAGCCTTAAAAGTAACCTGTTAATTGGGTAGATTTTCATAACAACATTGATGATTGTTACTAAGGATAAAGGGCTTTTTTTTCCCCTCTGCAGGGGGAGTTATTAATCTGTCAGTGCCTATAGTGCTAACAGCTACTCAAGAAGACAAAGAAAGGCTCGATGGGTGTACAGCAATTGCACTGGTGTATGAAGGTTGCCGTGTTGCCATTCTCCGTAATCCTGAGTTCTACGAGCACAGGAAAGAGGAACGCTGTGCTAGGCAATGGGGAACGACATGCAAGGAACATCCCTATATCAAGGTGTGTGCTTAAAAGTTGAAAATCTAGTCCTATTCACTCTACTGTTGTGGAGCTGCAAATTAAGTGAAGCTCATGTCTGTGACTGATGTACTTTGACAGAAAAAGTACTTTGAAAATTAATTAAAATATCTGAGCAGAAACAAAGGTAATTTTTTTTTTCTACACAGCTGTTGAAGAGTCTGTACTTAGCATGAAAATCTAATGTCAATATGTACACATGAAATGAATTTAGAATGTACTGTAGAATCTGTGCTACAGAAGAGGGAACTTTGCCCTTCAGTGTGCCTAGGAAACACATCCCTCTGTGTTACCAGATGGATCATCAAAGCTCCTTAATCAGTGGATATATGCTTTGTGAAGGATAGAAAACTTATTTTCTGCCTGCATGTGGAGCACGTGAGACCTGCCTGCTTTAGATGTTTTTTAAACAGGCCCTGTTCCTGGAGAGTTCATCATTTAACCCTCCGGGGAGTAATTTCCCATCCATTGTGTTTGTTATGTTTTATTATCTTGGCCTTGCCTGTATGTCATACCGAAATGTTCTAATTGTAACATACTCATCACAGTGCTGTGTTGGCTTATGCAAGCTGATGTAAATGTTGCATCTTAGCTCTGCAGAGCCAAAATATGTTTATTTCCGCATGTGTCTCTGAGGTATTTTTTGTTTACAGGTATGACTTAAAATTAGATAAAGAGAAATCAAACAAACCTCCAATTATGAGCTTGCTCTTAAAAAGGGAAAGCCTTTGAAATGTTGTAAAAGTATCTGTATGACTAATAGAACCTATACACCTAACCTTGATATATTCTATGATGTTGAACATAAGATTACTTCTTTATTGAAAACTTAACACGGATTTAATAAATTCTAAGGAAACCTCATGCAGGCATAATTTGAATGACTTGTTATGTAGAAAATGAAGAACTATGTTCTTATGCCTGTACTGGGGTGTATAGTAGTAACATGACAGCACGTGAATTTGGTGGCCCTTCTTAATTAATCAGAAATATTTAGGTACTCGGGAGTTTCTGTACTGCAGAGTTTTCTCATGTTCATATCATTATCACACCTTCCCTCCACCTTGGTAAGATGTCAAAGTCCAGCATTTTCTTCGGGAAGGAAATGGTTACTGTGTATCAGAAATGTGTGTGAAACTTGAAAGTTTTTTGTGATTTCATCTTCAAAAGAAAATGCTTTCTTAGAAATTAAAAATTTAGAAGTAATGTCTACAGTCATTTGTAGAGTATGCTAAGCAGCTTGCCATAATTATTTTTTGATAAAGGGTGAGGTGACACTTAAAGATATAAAAAGTGTAGTGACTGTCCAACATCTGTTACTTGGGTAAACTGCTACCATGAAACAAATCCAAAAGCTATTCTACTTCAAAGATTCTGATTTTATTCATAGATTAAAGTGGGGGAGTAGTTAATCATAACTGTTTTGTTTGTTACTTTGTTGCTGACCAGAATCTTATAAACTACAGAGTGATGCTGCAACAGCATTTGCTTTGACCAATAACTATAAAGTGTGCAACTTAATTAATATTATAATTTAATATATTATAATGTATTAATATATTATAATTAAATTTAAAAATATCTACTAATAAAAAGATATACTAATATATACTATGTAACTAAATAAATTGTAATAGACAAGGCTTTCCAGACACTATCTTTGTCGTGCAGTGTTGGTTAAGAATATTGGCTAGTTGCATTTCTATATATTATCTCAATTTTGAAAGAAAGGCATATGCCCACTGAAGATTCGGGCATCTCTCTTCCATCTGGACTATGTTCCAATGAATGTTTTTCATTTTTTTAACACTCATGCTTGACTTACAACTGTCAAATAAAATTAACCTGGAATACATTCCTTGGTAAAGATGTGTCCCTATTGCAATGATCTAGATACTCAGGAGAAGCTGATAACTAATCCTGACAAGGACTTTCCTTTCTTTTCTTAGATGGTTATGGAGCAAGGGAACTGGCTTGTAGGTGGAGATCTTCAGGTCCTTGATCGCATTTATTGGAATGATGGACTTGATCAATACCGTCTCACTCCAGCTGAACTAAGGCAGAAATTCAAGGAAATGAATGCCGGTGAGTAACTTTTTCTTGCTTTCTTTCTTCCTTCAGAGGTTTATTCAAATGTCTGCTGCCATCACTGAGGCTGGCATTGTTTCAAAGATGAAGATTTTGAATGCTCTGGTAGGTGGCATTCTTTGCTTTTAATAGTAGTATTTTTTATGATCTCAGGCACTGCACTACTTAAATACCTAACAGAAGCCGGTAATGCCTGAGGTTCTGAACTTTATGTTTCCATGCAGAGCAGACATATCAATGTAATGCAAGAAAAGATAATGTTAAAATGTGGTAAAATGTGATTTAAATATCATATTTGGCCAAAACTACAGAGATGGCCAAAACTACAGAGGTGCGCTTTCATGCTCTGCTGTTTTTAATTGTGTTCCATGCTGTGTCTGGGGAACAAGGCTTATGAAAGTAGCGCAAGTAGGCTGGTGCCAAGTTTCTTTTCTGCACAAGAAATAAAACAGGTTTTTTTACAAAAGGAGCTGTGTTGTGCAGATAAGTAAGAGGCTGAGGAATGTCATAAAGCAGAGGACAAACAGGCAGCTTTCACTGTGGCAGTGACTGGCAGGCAGCTACACTTGTAAATGCAAGGAGAGAGGTTAACATTGAGAATGCAAACCACAGTTGGTCCTGAGCTCCTGTCTTTGTTCTGTGTGGTCAGTATGTCCAGGATCTGTAGGTCTGGGATATCAGTCTTTTAGCTAACCTCTAAACAAACATATATTTGAGGTCTGAAAACAACCTGTTCTCTAGATTGCATTGATTCCATATTGGAAAACCTCTCAATTACAGTGATTTTGCCATCTTGCAGGGTACTTTAGTTCACCTTAGTTTGCAGGAGAGAGAAATCCTCGTTGTGGCAGGGTTTTTCATTGTAGGGTTTGTAATACTCTGGAATAGCAGTTAGTCTTGCTTTGTTCTTACTGCACATAAAATCTACTAAACTAAGGTGAAGGAAACTTAGTAAGGAACATTAAATCCCCTTTTATTAGTTTTATTGCAAACAGCCCTGTTTGTTCTCTTGATGGTATATTGAGCCTTTAAGATAGGTAGCATAGTTTGATATCCTCTTAGAATATAATATGCTTATGCAAGTGAAAAATCCAAAGAGATTATAGCTATTGGAGAAACCAGAGTAATTCTGAAGCAAATTTAAAAGTTAAGGACAGTGATTTTTTTTGTATGGTTTTTTATTAGTTTTGCTTATTTATTAAGTACGATGATTTTGTAATAATTCATGATTCTTTAATGACCTGTGACCACTGCTATTATACTTGTTTAATAGAGCTCAGAGGAAAGCATGTGCTGAAGATTTTTCTGTGGTTGTACAAGTCCTGATAAAATAACTTGCTTTCTTTATATCTTTTGTCTTGTTTTCTTTTCCCTCCACAGATGCTGTCTTTGCATTCCAGCTGCGCAACCCGGTGCACAATGGGCACGCTCTTCTAATGCAGGATACTCATAAGCAGCTTCTGGAGCGTGGTTACCGGCGCCCAGTTTTACTCTTGCACCCCCTTGGAGGCTGGACAAAGGAGGATGATGTTCCTCTTATGTGGCGCATGAAGCAGCACGCTGCAGTACTGGAGGAGGGAATCCTGAATCCAGAATCAACAGTGGTAGCTATATTCCCTTCGCCCATGATGTATGCAGGACCAACTGAGGTAAATACATCAAGAGTTTAAAGCAAAACAAAACACACCCCTTTTGATAGTGCACTAAAGTGTTTTGTGCTATGACTGAAGTTTGTGTGTTGTGTTGTGTTAATGGAGAGAGAGAGGAGACTAATTTTCTTTGGAAAGCAGATTATCAAGTCTCTGTCACCAACCAAAACATTCTCTTATGAAGAAACTTCTGTATTGGAGGATTTTGCTGGAAATGATGGGAGAAAATACTGGGTTTATAGGATCCTTTCTTTACAGTTAGAAGGATATGATAATAAATTAATCCTTCCTCCTTTTTTTACACTCTTTCTCAGAAGGAATGGTAAGGTTTGTTAACGTAGTGAATGATTGTCCCGAATGTTAAGATACTTAATTTTTATGACTGTTAAGCAAAAAGTCGATATTGGAGGACTATACACATTTTAAGAAAAAACCAGTCTGTTTGTTTTTTGGCAAACTGAATTCAGAGAGAATTGTTTCAAGGCTTTTGTATGAAATAATTCTTTGGCAACACTCTATGTAGGAGCCAGGTCTTGGGATGGAGTCTCTAGAGGTTTGTGGGAAGCAGCAGAAAAAATAAATGTTCTCATTTGAGGGCAGTTCCTCTAGGGGATAATTGATTCTCCAGCTCATTCAATTTTTTTTTTTTTTTTTCCTCCTTGCTCCCCTCCACCTTGAATCACAGGAAGTTCAAGTTCTGACCAGGCTCTGAGGTTCACTCTGGGGTAGCTTTTTTGGTAGATAGATCTTGCTAGTGAAGTTAAATTAGGCAGATGCCACTTATTTTCTGCTGGCCAGTTGACTGGTCAAATGGAGCTTGCACTGCCTTTCAGTCCAGAGGAAAAACTGCAGTCCAGATCTAGTTGAGGCATGTGAGTGAGTTAATGTGGGGAATCTTCTGCTGTTCCCCATAGGCCTTTTGAGAGAATTAACAGAAATCTTCTACCTCATTCTTGTATGACCTTTATTCTGAACAGGATAAAATATTTTTCCTTACCTATATGGCATTTCCAGTGACCTCAGAGTACAGCCTGACAGTAATGTTTGTTCAAGTAATAAAAGAGATTCTTTAATAATTTTCCATAGGTTATTTAAAAGTCATTGGTACTAGATCTGTTTCTGTAGCACAAGTGCTTTATAGAACAACAAGCAGCTGGTAATATGGTTATCTATAAGGTCAATGCGTCCTTCTAGTCTGTAAAAATCTTAATGGACAAGTGTCATAAATATCAATTTAGCATTTTTTATATTTTTAACATTTCTGATAAGTGCCTTGGAAGAAAAGAAACCATTCTGTGAGGCAAAGCTGTATCAAAATGCAATAAATTCACCTGCTTTGGAAAGTAAATCTATTACAAGCATTCATGTGCAGTGTGTACCTAGTTAATGTGTCCTTTGGGTCTTAATGTTCATACAGCATAAGTGTTGGTTCTGCCTTGAACAAAGTCCTTGCCACATGTAAAAGTTGAAAATGCTGAACATGGGTGATTTTTCTTTCTAAATGTGTAGTTAGTGCTGAAGTAACTTTCTGAGCACCTACTGTGCAAATAAAACTGGAATAGTATGTTTTAGCTGTAAGTTTGATGGTGATGCCCATAATGGGTTCTTTATTAAGTTGTCGCTCCATAGTAAAAATCACATCTGATTAAGGAAAACATGGTAGTTATAGAGTGCATGCCCATTTAGAAAGCTGCATTTTTGGAGCATTTTCTTCTGTTAACTGTTTTTCATGTCTCTATTGCAGGTTCAGTGGCACTGCAGGTCACGGATGGTTGCAGGAGCTAACTTCTACATTGTAGGGCGAGATCCAGCAGGGATGCCACACCCTGACACTGGGAAAGATCTGTATGAACCAACCCATGGTGCCAAAGTGCTGACAATGGCCCCAGGCCTCCGAGCACTGGAAATTGTACCCTTCAGGGTTGCAGCTTATAATAAAAAAAAGAAGTGCATGGATTATTATGACTCTGATCAGTAAGTTGTATTTTCATTTTAAGAAAATTTTGAGCAATAACTGCCTGTTACCCCTGCCCACATTAAAAAAATTGTTTATAATTAAATTCATATTGCTCAAATATGACAGTGTTTAGATGTGGTTTTAGATCAATGTAGCTTTTAGACATATGTAGCTTGATTTCAGCATGATTAGGTTCACAGTGCAACTACCTGATCTAACTTTAGCTGCCACATGAAGGCTCCCCAGGTACTGGGGTTTCCCTGATTCTGGAACATAGTGGCACAGATTGGTAAATCCAGAGAAAGATATTGCTATTTATTGTAATGGTAAGATGAGCTTTCTGCTGTTTTGTCTTTCTAAATAAGCTTCTCAGGTATCTGGTGTGCATCAGATAGGACGGAAGAGAAACAGTGAGAGTATTTCTCAGAGAGAGAAACAGCATGGAGAAGAAGATGGGGTGACAAATAGCAAATTTCTCTGTTAGTAATAATGCAAAATCATGCCCTAAGAATAATCTGTGTCCCAGGGTTTTCAGCTGTTTTTTCATCCAATTACAGATCAGTTCATTTCACCTTCTGTATGCATGTTCCAATATTATTTTTCACTTGTGTGGCATAGCAGAGTCCAAAACTTAGTGTATGTGTTGCTCTGGTGATAATGAATGATACTGGGAAGATAACTTGTCATTTTAGTTCAATCCTCTTTATTCAGATTATTGAAATGTACTTTTGTTTTACATCAAACTGCAGTTGAAGTTGGTACTGAAATGCAAACTTCTCTGGACAACCTGTTCCAGTGCCTCACCACCTTCAAAGGAATGAATTTCTTCTTAATATCTAACCAAAACCTACATTCTTTCAGTTTGAAATCATTCCTCCTTCTCCTATCACTACAGGCGCTTGCAAAAAGTCCCTCTCCAGCTCTCTTGTAGCTTCCTTTAGGAACAGGAAGGTGCTATAAGGTCTCCCTGGAGCCTTCTCTTCTACAGACTAAACAACTCCAACACTCAGCCTGTCTGCAGAGGAGAGGTGCTCCAGCCCTCTGATTGAATTTTTTGCCCTCCTCTGGACTCACTCCATTAGATCCTCAGACTTTCTCTGTTGGGAGCTCCAGGTCTGGATGCAGCACTCCGGGTAGGCTGTCACAAGAGTGGAGTAGAGGGGGAGAATCACCTTCCTGGACCTGCTGCTCATGCTTCAATACAGCAAGATCAAAGTCAAATAGTTTTATTGGTGTGTCAGTTCTTAATAAATTGGAATAGTAAGGGAGTAGCAATGTGACAAGACAAAATTCAGAATATTGATTCTCTGATCATCGATACTGAACTCTTAGCAGGATAGATGTGATTTGGATCAAGGTGAGTAAAATTATACCTGTCATTATCCAGTGCAAATGATTAAAAAAACCCCAAACAACTCTTTGAAATGTTTTTATGAAAAGCCGTGGGAAAAGGTTTTGCCTTTTGCCACAGACTGCATCATGTGCACCCTTTTATCCTTTCACTGTGTCTGTGAGGCCTTGGTTTGAGGCACTTTTTTTCCTGTTTCTGTAACTGTCGTGGAAAAAAGGCCGTCCTGCTACTAATGTGCAATTCTGCCCTGCTGCTGTCAGGATGTAAGCCCATTTGTCCTGTCCTTCCCTGGATACCGTTTGTAGATGGACTGGAGTGTGGCAGCAGTCCTCTAGATGGCAGTGTGGACACACGCAGGCTCCCATGACTGCTCTTGCTTGCCAGAGACAGAACACTGTGGTAGGCTCCAGACAGAGTTAGAGCTTGGGTGGGTGCAGCTGGCTGCCTTTCAAGATAGTCTGTGTAATGCTGAAAATGTGGCAGACTCCTGGACCATGTGGTGTTTGACTCTGCAAGGAGGATGGCAGGGAAGAGAGGATTGCCTGGAAACATGAGAGGATCAGAACTTGTGGAAGACCCTTGGATGTGAAACAGTGATGTTTGTGGAAATACTTCCTGAGCTCACTTGGTGAAAAACACAGCATGAAAATGTGGGGAGGAGGGTTGTATGCATAGAAGCATTGCTGTGGCTTGTTTTAGAAAAGGATAATTTAGTATCTCTTGTACCTTTCTCAGTTCTTTGAGGCTTGGAGACTTGACAGCCAACTAGCCAATTCCAGAATTTACACCACTAATGAATGCGTGGAAGGTTATGGCAAGGGGTTTTCCCTTGGACTGAGCTATGGCTGAGCCTTGTGTCTTAGCTGCTGGGTGTAGTTATTCTTTTCCTACATGATCATCTCTTCTATTCTTTCAGGCCTCCTGGACTCCTCTGTTTGGGAAGGTGCTTCTGAGAAGCCATAATAGACACCATCTGCTACCTTGAGTGTTTCTGTAATTTGGTAGAGTTGCACCCAACTCCATCCGGGCAGCAAAGACATGCAGAGGTTATTGTAGCTTTTCTGTTTCCTCT
>VZTJ01002936.1:1320284-1348407 GCA_013397795.1 Orthonyx spaldingii | reverse complement strand
TGGAATGTCTTAGGGTGATTTTATCCTATATCTTTTAGCCTGGTATTCCATATCATCTGCTTAGCCCAGAAATGAGTTCTGTCCCCTTTAAACCGAGCTAGAGAAGCTGGCATGGGTTTTTGTTTATTGTTTACATTCCTTACTCCAGCAGCGGCTTTGGAGTTGTTGGGTTTTTTTTTTCTCTCCTCAGGACTGCAGAACAATCCTCAGCAGCTTCTGTTTCTTCTGTTTATTCTTGGACTTTTTTGGCTTGTTTTTATTGTCCAAAATCAAACCATCTTCAGGGGACTATCGGCAGGACCCTACAGGGAGCTGCTGGAGAGACCCCTGGCTTGGCCCAGACTTCAGGAGAAGCTAAGTGTAGCAGAGACCATAAAATTCACCATCTTTTCTCCATGGCAGAGAAGGTTGATTATCTAACATTATTCTTTTCTTTTTGGTGCCTGCGAGCACCCTCCGTTTGTTTAAATAAACAGGTTTTTTTTCACTTTCCTCCAAGAAATTCTTTCTGAAGCTGGTGTGGGGAAGGGGCTGTTGAGGCCTGTATTTCTGGCAGGGGAGACACCCTTTTGGGAAGTTTCCTTCTAAATTTTGTCTCAAAACTGGGACACAGCTGTTCAGAGCCTTATAGGATGAAAAGAATTACTGTTCCTTTCATTATATTCTTTTCTCATCCTGACTTGCTCAGGCTGGTCTACTCACATGAGGAGATTCTTCCCCTGCAAAGGCTGGACCCTACCAAGTGTTTGTTGGTAGCACAGAGCATAAAGACTGAGAACACCACCACTAAAATATTCAGATATGTCTTAAAAAAGCAGAGGTGGAGCGTTGTCTCTCAGGCTATATTTAGTCTCCCTTAGAAACCTAAAGATATAATTTTGCAGGGTGAATCATGTGAAAATAGTTCAAATTACCTGACAGCACACACTACTCTCATGAATATTGGAATACAGGAACTGTGGGAAGATGTAGGTAACGAGAGCTGTGCAACCTTACCTTGATCATGTATTTTCTTCTGCCGAGCTTTAGTCTGTATTTGTTTGCCATTCTTTTAATGTACAGCCTATATTTGCTTGCCATTCTTTTACTGTGCAGGGGCAATTTGGAGGGCACAATTAATCAGGAGGTTTCGTGACCAGGCACAGTGCAACCTAAGGAGGCCAGTGGTTTCAGACCACAAATGTCTGGACAAAAACGAGCCTGGTCTATCCTGTGCTCCCGGTTCACCAGTTTTTCACTTCCTCTCTCCAGAAACAGAAGCTTTCTTAAAAAATGACTTCTAGTCACTGCTGGGAAGACAGCCCTCAATGTTGTTCAGATTCAGCCCCTGGAATTCCAGATCAAGCCTGACACATTTTCTTGAGTACCTATGAGCCACCCTCTGTTCTCCCCAAGAAGGAGATGACAACACCACAACCACAGATCCATCCCTTAGCTATGCTGATGAAAGCAAGAGGAACATTTCAAACAGATACCAACCAAAGTGAGAAAGAGGTGATAATGCACAATCCTCCAATGACAGATCTGAACAGGTTTTAGCTCAGAGTTACAGGATGGGATGTAACAGCCAGGCCTTCATGAGGGTACATGACAGTAATGTGCGAGATGTTGTACACAACGTGCCTGATCAGGTACCAGATCAGGTGGTTTTACCACTGCCATGTGAATTCCCAATGACTATATACAGATATTTAAAAAGAAAATATTTTATAATGAATTTCCCCATTACAACAGCTTTGCTCACACAGTGAAAACCAGATGTTCGATAGAGAGCATCTGACAAGAAAAAATGGTGCCAGTGCAGTTACAGTGTAAGAATTGCTAATCCCAGACTATACAACAAAGCATTTCCTGCTGAAGGTTGGGTCTACAGGGTTTTTTTATAAAAATGGACTGTAAAGGAAGGAAAAAATCAGCCTTCTTCACAAACATGCAGGTATTAATTTATGTCACTCACTACTATGCTAGTAAAAAAACCCCCTAACTATACTTTTATATTTTAAAGAGGAAGGAACACAATTGTCATGGTATAACACCTAATTTGGGAGAGAATTCCACACTATCATTAATTCCTGCTCACAAAGAATATCAATAGCAGGCTGTGTATCACTGGTAGGATAATTTCACAAAAAGGGAAAAATAGAAACGAGATTAAACTGCAGACACAGTATGGGGATAATACTGAGGAGACACTACCAAAGTCAGGATCAAAAAAAGTGAACAGCACTGGATCAGAAAAGAACATCTGTAGTGAAAGTTTAAGGTCTAAAGAAAAAGGAAGCAGTTGCTCCCAGCTTTGTATAAGGACATACTTGCACAACCCACTACAGCTATTTAGTTCTGTACCGTGAGCTCCTGTTTGATGTACTCAATTGTGGCCTCAAGGGCTCTTGTCCCTCGAGTAGCTTCATCTTCTACTGCTTTAACAGTCTTCAAGAGGGATGTGACATTTGTTACCATCACCTGCAGAAGTGAGAAGTGAAGACAATATATGAATCCTCCTGTTTTCAGAGATGGCAGGGTATGAAGCAAGGCAAATGAAGCTGGGAAGCATTGTTACTTCTAATAGAACCCAAGAGACATCATGAACTCTACTTGTTACAGGACTAAATACCAACTCTTGTGTTGGCCATGATATCATGATAATTAAACAAAAAAAGAAATGAGTTCTCAGGCAATCAGAAATTGCTGAAGTCAAAGTTCCACACATTTATCAAATGTGATTGCACAGACACTTTCAAGATATTTCTAAGAATAAGGTTTTACCTTGGCAGCACCTTTCAGCTGGTACATGGATGGATCATCTGCTGGTTTGCTGGCAGCCCCTTTGGTAGCACTAATGAGATCAGAAAGGGCCTTTGCAACATCCTTGATAGCATTGATCAGAACAACCTATGGAATGAGAAATAGCTATAAAGCTCAGGCAATAAAAGGTGTCTGCATGAGGGTGTGATTTTTAGAACACAACTAAAAAAAAAATCTGTTTTTTCAAACATCTGCAATATGCTTGCCAGCCTCAATTTCACTGATATCCAAACAAACAATTGAAGAAATTATTAGGGATAATCCACATGGAAAAGTTGCTGAGTTAATTGAAAAACAAGACAGATATAGCTGGAGAATGGCAAGAGTTTGTCAGCTTACACAAATAACATAGAGCACAGCCCAGTCATAAGCTGGATAAGCAGCTTTAAAGACCTTCAAGCTCTTCAGAACAAAACTCTGGGATGAGCCAGAGGTCCACTCACAAGTTAGTAAAAATGAACCAAATACTTTGCCAGAAGCATCCCAGCTGGAACACAGCAGTGAAATAAAAGCAGAAGTGTTATACAAAGATCTGACCAGTTCCACTCAACGCCTGAGCCTCTTGACTGTATTCTAAACAAGTGATATCTGAGTAAACCCAGAAAGTCCCAGAGGAGATGAGCCATATTGTGTTGCTTAAAAGCATAAGTCACACAAAGTTCTACCAATTGAAAACTGTCCCTATTCTCTTTAAGAGTATCAGAAAATCTTAAAACATCTCACCTGTGTTTCAGGATCATCGGATCCCAAGCTAGCTGCTCCCAGTTTTACTACCTCAGCAAGCTGAGTGATGGTGTTAGCTGATGACTGAGCTGCTTGGGCCAGTTTGTCCTGACTTGAGGCAGCTCCAGAAACCAATAATTTTGTGTCTTCAACTAAAGCTTTTGCTGTTTTCAGGATATTTTCCCTGTAGCAAAAGAAGAGGAAGCAGGGAAGGAAGTGGAAAAGGAGAAGAGAGAAAAAAATGTGTTTTCCAGTGTTATGGTGACTAACAGCTACATGAAAAACCTGATCTAAATTATCATGTCAGTGTCCATTCATACGATACCACAGGTCAGGGTGTAAGTGAAAAAAGAAAAAAGACAACTATTAAAACAGCAGCACAGCATTTGGGGCAAATGCAGGGCAGTGTAAGGAAATGAGCCCATCTTGAAAAGAAATAGGGCAGTAGCATCGGAGAGCATTGTATTTGAATACTGAAAGAAAATCTGGCCATGCTGAGAAAAGTACCAGCTGTTGAATGTCCATATTAATCAGCATCATATTGTAAGGAAACAAAAGTAATCATGGGCAAGGAAGGAAGAAGGAAGAATGGCAACAGGAACAGAGAGTGTGTGCTGGTCAGGGTTCCCCACACCCCTCCCACCCATATCCATGTTTTGACATGTCAGGACAACAAATCCAAAGCAACATCTGAGTAAAAGAAAAAAATCATTTTGAGTATGCAGTTCACAAACAAGTCAAGCCCCAGGTTTCCTATTTCTTCTCTTACTCCCCTGCCTCATTCAATTTCATTCCCAGGAACCTAGCAAGGTAAAAATTTATCTCCAGTGCCAGTCTCTTCTTCCAGTTCCACCGTTCCCCTGGGCATGCATTCTTCCATCTTTTTCAGCAACACTGACCTGTGATCTGCAAATGATTCATTGTTCTCAGCATTAAGGGTTCCAGCAGTAGCAAACATGATAGTGGTGTCCAGATCTGCAATTATCCCAGACACAGCACTGGCTGCAGTAATACAGGCTTGTGTGCCTTTGTTCCCTGCCTGGAGGGCAGACAAAACCAACGACACCTAGAAACAACAAAACGCAACAAGGTGGTCATTGAAAGAAAGTTGGTCCTGTGAATCATTACTACTCTCTTTATCAGCTTTAACTTGACTTACAAGGTGCTGTCTACCCCTGCCTAAATTTGGAATTGTCACTACTCCTGGGATACATCATGGTGGACAACTGGTACAGCTGAGACCACAAGAACACAGGCTGAACCAACGGTGTTTGGGGAAATCTGAAAGCAGCTGACACCGACTCTCAATGTTCGTGTCCAACAAAAGGAGACAGATGCCATCAAAAAGCTTCAGCAAAACTACCCAGGCCATTTGTTTGAAGGGGATGTTTCCAAGGAACAAGAAGCCCCCCCGAGTTTTAAGACACAGTTCTAGACAGTTAATTTGGCCCTGTCCTAAAAGGGGAGGATGTTGCTACATGACCACGTATCATTGACCAACCTCACAGAAACTGCGGCCAGGGAGAGCCTGATAAGGCACAAGAGCCATCTCACATCTTAGGATATTGTTTTGGACCCATCTCCCTCTGATAGGAGGCTGAAGTTTTATTGCAAGGCCTGAGCAAGGACTAATCATGGGCTAATCTAGCAGATGAGCACTGAATGCTTGAAAGAACGGTAAGACCTTTTGTGTAATTCAGACACTATTGTACTAGAATGCAAAGTTAAAAGAAACAATTTCCTGAATCCAGTTTGACTGATTTCCTCCCAGTGGAAGCTTGGTAGACAAACACCATGGGGTAACATGGAAGGCTGTCTTACCTTTTCTGTGACAGCACGAGCACATTCTATCAACTCCCTTTTGGTGTAGCTGTCTGTAGGGCAAATCTGGAGAGCTCCAGCTTTTTGCACAAGAAAGATACATCCATGGCCAAGTTCCTGCACTCGAGTCCTGATCTGGAACCCAATCTAGATGGTAAAGAAGGCACAGGGAAAAAGGAAGAAAGAACAAAGTAAATAAATAAATGTCATGCTGGTACACTGTATCGATAGAAATGGAAACAGTCTCTGGTGAATCTTTATTACCAATACTGCACCCACCACTACACTCTCTGCAAAGAGCAGAAAAAAAGGGCAGATGTAATTCCATCTACGTGTGCAGCACAACCCCATAAAAGGCTGAAACAGAGCAGGAGTGACCCACAGCCCAGCAAAGAGAAGGGATAAGGCACATACCCAAGTCAAATGGACATCATTCAAGCACACACAACTTCACATTTAAGCAATGCTACTTTATCCTCCAGAACTGCCCTGACAGCACAAGCTGTACTCAAAGTATGTGCAACAGGTAAAAAGCACACATTTACTGTACATTGCTGAAACTGGGTCAAAAAGTATGTATGTATGTGACTCTCTCTGCTTGGTTTTGAACCTTGCACAGAACCTCCACTCTTCAGAATCAACCATGTCCATGCGGAGCACTGAAATGTGAAAATCCTGCCGTTACCACTTTCCATTTATTAATAATCCTCCATCTTAAAATGTGCGGTTCCTGTTTCAAAACATGATACTTGTAGTCCCTGCATATATTCTGTCGTTCTGGTGTGATTTGGGATTAATAAATGAGCAGGAATCACAGCCATTAGTATCACAAATGGAATTATTTCAACCTCAGGCACAAAGTAACGTGCAGAAATGGTCAGTCAATTTAACAATATGGAGCCAAATGCAAGCCGTTGCTTTTCACATAGTTACTGTGAGTGTTTGAGCACGAAACACTCAAACAGTGTATCAGCAGGATGTGTAAGGTCAAAGTGAAAAACTTTTTGAAGGACTTTTACATAGATAATCTGATACATCTGGAGAAGGTGAGATACCCTCTTACCCCATCTTGACAGTTTGTCTATGCTCCAGTAAGAAGAGAGGAGGGAAAGGGTTGTGCAATTGTGCCCAGAGAAGATGCAGCAACTCCCACAACAGGTTAATGCCACTGAGGTGAACAGCCCATTCTCCTCATTTAGCACGAGGCAAGTAAGGTGCTTCTCCCATATCATATTCCAACTCTGAGCTATGGAAAATGTTCTTCAGCAAAAGATACTTGTGCTCTTACCGTTTGTATGAATCTCACTATCAGGGTAGGAAGTTATACTTAAAATCACAGGCAATATAAAAAAAGCGTATATGTATTTTTAACTTGTCAAAACATGCAAGATGGAAGGAAAGCCACATAGTAACAAGTTAAGAGTTTTAAGAGTTTTCCTTGTATTTGCAAGTTGCCTGTAAATGAAAACCTCAGGTAATTTAGGAGGTTCTGTTGTGGTCTACGAATTATCCACTTTTATCTTGAGCTGTTTCTTTCTGAACCCAGACAGAGGTTTTGACAAAGGTTTTCTGTTCTTTAGACAATTCTTACAACAAGGCTTGTTGCCTTTACTGTGTTCCTCACAGTAAAAGAACACCCTTGTTAACACCACCGTGTACAGAGAATAAAGAGGTCTAAAAACTGCAGACCTCCTCTGGTTCTGCCGTAGCTGCAGCCATTCGGCCCTGGAGAGCCAAATGCCCATAGTCATTGGTCATTTGCGATGCAAGTCCTCCCAGCTCCTCTGGGTTAGTAACCGACTTAGTCATCTGAAAAAAGAACACAGGCGAGAGAAAAAGAAAATTGACAGGCATGAGAATAACTTGTTAATACACCCCAGATTAGAAGCACACTCATCTGTTTGGCCACGCTGATAAAATGGGGCAATCTGCTTGCCATGGAAGGGACCTGTCCTCCAGCAAGAATTTCGGAGGAAACTCAAGCAAACATGCTTTATTAGAGTCATGGTAACCAGGCAGTCGCTGCACACACGGAGGAATCAAAGAGCAGCAGTTAGAGCCAAAACTTCACTCTTTGACACAGAAGGGCCACTGGCCAGGTGCAGTTATTCAGACTGGGAAAGGGAAGTGGGGTTTGTGTGCCACAGCCACCTTATTTTGTCAAAGGTGAGCTAAGCCCCATCAGTCTCAGCTGAGACGTGGGAGCATGAAAATGGAAAAAATCTGAGCACCAATGCAAAACACATCTCAGATGAGGGAACAGGATGGAGAAGAAATAGGCAGGATGACACAAAATGTCTCAGTACAATGTCAGTATAAATAATGGAATCTCTCTTTAGAAAATTCCTACCTTTTAACAGAGATAGTCTTTCTGTCTCAAGTTAACCTAAGTAAAAGCAACGGAGGTCCACCCCTGGGACAAAACTAGGTTTAGACAAATTTCTACTGTCAGAGATAGCAGAGTCATGGACCTGTCTTGACTGCAAGAGCAATCAACTTTGTGAAAAATCCTGTCCATATCACTCATGAACAGTCCCCTCAACTCTCTCAACAACAAATGAACAACCACAGTACTGTTCCAAGGGAAAACACATTATGCATTACTGTGAAACACAACTCAAGAAAAATCTCAACTCAACAGGTGTCACTCTTTTCTTCTGTTAAACCCAGGTGAGTCATAGAAATGCAAGAAAAGGACAATGTGGGCTGCCAATCTGCATTCATTCATTAAGCATTACAGGGCTCTGAAAACACTGATGTTATTTCACAGGCTACATGAAACAATAAGTGTGAAAGGGTCCTTTCTGAAATCCTGAAGTCATTGATAAACAAAAGGTGGCATTTCAGCCCAGTTAAATGGGCTGATGAAAAACCATGTGGTTTTCTTTTTATTTCTCCTTGAAAATGAGCCAAATAAAGAGCTTTTGTGCAGGAGAGCCACAATACAATCCAGCACTGCTCCCACAGAGGACCCCTCTATCATCACACCACTAAGAGTCACACATCACTCCTTTTGCTCTATTACTCCTACAGAGATAAGGTTATTGAAAATTCAATCATCAGGAGTGTCTCCACACTGTGCAAATAATACCACGTTTCTTACATACAGAATTTGCACACTGTTAAGGTAATTTCTTACCATTTCCTGTGCTGTCACAGCAATAGCTTTAGAATATTTCACCACAGTGGTCTGATAATCAACAAAAGTTCCTTTTGGATCTGGAGGTGTACCTTCATCCAGCTGCAGGAAAGAGGGAAAAACACAGCATTAAAAAGTCACAATAAACAGCATACTTCACAGGCAATAGTAAAATTGCATTATATATTCAATTCTATGATCTCCTCTCTCTCAAGATACACAGGCGAAAACACTGCACCAGGATGTACAGAAAAGCTCAGAAAATACTTGAGCCCAGGTTATGAGCATGGAAGATGCAGAGAATGTACAGTGCAAAGTTTTTGAGCATGAGGTTTGCTTCTCATGCAAGGTCAAACAGCCTGCTCTTCTCAGCTAATATAGAAAGGAAGGTGCAACAGTTACAAACCAAAATGCTCATGCCAGAAGAAAATGCAAGATTTCTTTATGTGTTAAAGTCTTCAATCTCTAAGTCAGAATGGGAAAAGCAAAATATTTGGCTTTGATTTGTTAAATGATTGAACTCGTATATTTGGCAACTATACATCTTCAGTAGAATGCATTACAAAGCATAGCAGAGCATTTCAGGCTTTGACATCCTCTTTTCTGAAAGTAACTTGCTTCAAGGTTGGCCTGCTGTTCATATAAGAGACTAACATGAAAGATAAGGAAAAAAAGCATGAGGTAGCTTGACCTAAGCTGACAGTTAAATGCCAGTATATTACTGAACAAAAATATTTTGTAGGAATTCTACTGACAGGTACTGTGTAGGTTGTAAACGTGAGTACCATGGCGCACATCAGTTTTATTTCACAATATGCAAAATCAAATAATCTTTAGGTTTCCTGTGACAATGTGTCATGACTGAATCAGCACCAGTTCCTCCAAAGCCCTGCAATGTGGATCAGCCTTCAAGCACAAAGTGAGAAAGGGGTCAATTTCTGTGCTCACCTTGGTCATTGCCTCTGCAATCGAGTCCACCATACCTCCAACCATGCCAACTTCACTTGCAGCTTCATTTAAGGTGACCATGATGTCATCCACAGCCTCCTTCATTAGCTGTGCAGCATCAGTGATGGCATCGTGAGTATGAGATGCCTGGAGGACACAGAATGAGAAAACTGAGATAGTCAGAGGATGTTCCCTCTGCAAAACTATGTGCGAATCAGAAGCGTAAGAAATTAAAACAGTAACAGCACTGAAAATAACACTTCTGGGCAAAGATGACAAGTAAAACACTGCAGCAAAGCAGACAGAACAAAACTTGTTAACTCCTACAAGGAGCCATGACACACAATACTTTCAGCCTCAGGTGCCACAGTCTTTTTAAATGACCTCTAAAGATGACAGCTCTTTGTAAGGTGCAAATGGCACCTGAGTTATGAACAGTCATGTGCTGCTGCTCTTTCCTGGCAAGGGTCCCCATCCCATTTGGCCATGCACCAGACAGGCCCTGGTTTTAACCATTAGCTTTCTCTGTGAGAGCCTAGATAGCTGCTGTCATACCCTGACTTTGTGGCCCCTAAGAGGATGCTGTGAGGAGACTGGAATCCTGTCTTGGAGAAATGTTTCCACTCTCAGGCAGGAGACATCAGGAGAGGTGTTACTGGCACTTTCACTGCAAACATATCCCTTGACTGTACAGCAGGTACGTGCTGGTTATTCTTCCATACCTGCCTTCCTCCCTCACCCTTAATGCCACACAACCACCTTACCTTGGGGTTTCCTCCCCCTTCTTTGGCAGCATACAGCATCTGTAAGGCAGATTCTGCTAGAGTCTTGCTCTGGTCCAGCACGGTCATTTGTTGCTGATGATTCAGTGTCTTGGATGCCACACCAACTGCAGCTAAAACCAGGGGTTCGAAGTAACTTGCCAGCTGTATTACCTAAGAAAGCCAGAACAACCCCGGAAAGCCAATAACCACATTTCTAGAAAGCACATTCCCTGTTTACCACTGGGATGTGGCCTAGCTTAAGGAGCACAGTGTGTTCCTGCACTGTACAGCACTGAGTTTGGATCATGTGCCCAGGCCTTGTATCTCCCCTCACTGTCCAACTCCTTTACAAAGCCACACATCTCCTCCTTCAGAAGCACACAGTCCCTTCAGGTCATATGAAACTGTGTTCAAGACTGTCACAGGAGCCACATGCTATTCAAGACCATCTCTGAAAAGCATCTCCTCCAGGCAAGGGAGGAACCTCTCAACCTTTGTTGCCTCTACAGTTTTCACTCTCAAGAATATATCACAGGATGAGAGCTTACTATGTGAGAAACTACTAAATCTCACAATAACCATGGTAAGTATGCTTTTGGTACGTGCATCCTAACATTTGTTTTTCTGGACAGACACCTGATAAGCATGAGCTTGACTCTACTTACACCCCATATAACAGAGGGACATTTTTACATAAAGCCCCTCATCAAAAATCTCAATGAAAATCTTTCCTCTGACCCAAAACGTTTACAGGTTTGTTTGGTCTTGACTCTGAGTATTTGAAAATTCCAGATCTTTTCTCCTTACAAGTGCTTTCTTCTGCTCTCCCATAGGAACAGAAAGTGGGGCCTTTCCTAACATTCAGCGGCTGAGATTTCAAATGCCTTTTGTCATGGTAGGCCAGTACCTTGTGTCCCAGCTGAGCTGCCTCTCCCCGAGCTGCAGTGGCTATGGGATCAATGAGGTGGCCAATTTCCTGTACAACTGATGTCAGCTGCTCCTGTAGAGCCTAAGAGAAAGAGAAATTGTCAGTTGTTATTACCAGCTGTTCTCTTATCAAGTTGTACCACACTTGACATCATCACCCTCAGACCAGCCAACATCCTCAAAGCGGATCAAGTGGCCCGCTATGGCAGGATGCAAAAACTCACACTGCTGCTTTTCCTCACATACCGGCTCATTTCTTCTCCCTTACTCTCTTTCAACAACAGCAACCCTGAGATGGGCCTGCCCCTCTTTAGATTTATATGGCAAGTCTGGGGAGACAGTGCTGACAGCAGCAAACTCAGGACTAGGTGTCCTTTCTCACTGTAATGTGACCAAGGCCCCCCTGACGCCTCCCAAAGTATTCTTTCCCTGACAAAGATTTAGTATCACTGCACCAATCAGAAAACTGCCAGGAGCACTCATTTAAGTGTGAAGAAACATTTTTCAAAGCAGAAAATATAGCACAAGAACAAAAAACTCTGCTGTAGACTTTGAAGCTAGCGGGAGAAATCCACTGGCAAAGGAAAAATGTCACATCTCTGGGGGACAAAGATGAGGAGTGACCTGAACACAATCTGAAGGACACAAGTAAACATATTAAAAGCATGTTAATGGCCTGATCAGGACCTAAATACTGGCTTTTAATTCAGAGGCACTTGATATCTTGGCAGCCATCAGGATTAAGGTCACTCTCATGGAAGGCAAGAGAAAAAACATACTATTTTTGTCCTTTGTTGCATTCTTGGACTGCTTTATAAATAACTGCCATTTTTGGTAACGTTTATTTCAGTTCAACACGGTATCCAAGATAACTTCATCATTTCAATAAAAGTGAATTATATCTCCTGCAGTAACTTCTTGTGCACAGCTTCATTGGTCTGACATGTTTCTAGTATGCAGCATTACAGCCCAAAGAAACCACTCCAACAAACACGTAATTTCAAGAAGCAACAGTATGAAAAGACATAAATACCAAGCTGAGAATCTCGTGAGTTGCTGGGGGAGGAGACGGGGAAGAGGGCAGAGAAGGAGGCATTCTTAAAGTGAACATATCAACATCAACTTCAGATTTCACTTATTAAAGGACAAAATAGGCATTAAGAAAAAGGACATCAACATTTATGTCCTTGGACTTCTAGTAATAGATTAGCTTCAGAAACTAATTCTGGCTTCCACATGGCAAGGCACCACAAAAACTCTGTTAGTCTGTCACATCAGCATAGGAAGTCAGAGTAATATGTGGGTGGCAGTAGAAAATAACTACTTTCACCCCTACTATTCCCTGGTGATTCTGGGATCTTTGGACAAGCGATACACATCAGTCAGCGTATGACTTTGCCTAGAAAGACCCCAGTAAGGACACTTCTCCCCTCACTGGCAGTGGATCGTGCTGTGATTGAGCAGCAGGGTGGGTGAGGCTGTCCAGCACCCCTCTGTTTGTGCCTGTGCTCTCTGCCTCACCTCCACGGAGATGTCATCCCTGGTGGCCAGGCTCTGGCTGACGGCGGCGAGCGACGCCTGCTCTATGTCCCTGATACATCTGTTGATCCCATCGATGGAGAAATCACATTCTCGCTGCCCTGGGGCCTTGTCCCTGCAAGACAGAGACACTGACTGAGCATGGTGGCAAGGAGCATGATCTTCCCTGAATGCTCACAGGCCCATAAACGGGGGAAAAAAAAGAAAAAAAAGAAAAAAAAGAAAGCTATTTTCCATGTAATGCATGTTAGTACATGACCTGCATGGAGGTAATATTAGCTACAGTGTTCATTTTCTACAGCATTCTCTATTACATTTACCTTAGAGTGAGTTGGAGGTGGAACCAGAGAAGGAGAACAGAATACAAACACAGAACAGCCCCATGCTGCAGGGTGCTGCAGTCATCAATTATTATTAAACACTCAGTGTAATTGGGGAGATATTGTGCATCACAGTGTGATTTCCATCAGTGAAAAATAACACGGTGCTAATGGCCATATGGAATTTTTCTGTATGAACAGTTGCTCAATTACTACAAAAGACATACCTGATAGAAGTAATAAGACTCTTGATAGAATCTGAGACTGTATGGGAATGCCCTGCTAATACAGACCACGTAGGAGGGTCTTTGGGATTGATAGCCAGAGAACGGGCAGTTTTGATCAATAAAGATGAGCTTTCCAACATTGTCTTAGCAGAAACCAGAATTGGCTCCTGTGCTCGTGATCCCTGTGGTCAGGAAGATATAAGAACAGAAAGAACATTTAAATTATTATTTGAGTTCATCCACACTTTCTGCTCCTAAAAGTCTATTTAATTAACAGCATTAAAATAGATAATTTCCTCCATTGTACTATTATAGTCACAGATAGTCAAGACAGAAATAGAACTAAAATAATCAGTCCAACAGCTTTCTCTAAAACATACTTAAGAAACAAATCTCAAGTTAAGAAAGGCATCTTTCAGCTGAGAAACAAGAGGAAACAATGACACTTGTCTAGCTGCAGACCACAGAAATATCATTGAAAATACACTTTGTCACAAAACTTGTCACCTCCAACACCTGTGCCCCTTCCCCAGTGGTGACTGATGACTTTTAACTGGGTTATCATCTGTGTATCTATTTTATTGCCAATAATCTGGTAAACCCAGGTACCACAGATCTGGAGGACATGCTTAGATTTCAGTTACAGACCCACAGCTGTAAGATGGCAACAGCCACTGCATCATCTGATATTGCCATGTAGGTCAGAACCTGACAAAAGCAGGAAGCAGCCCTTGGAGCGCCAGTAACAACACATGACCTCTACTCCAAAGCTTTTACGAAGCTTGAGGTGTTTGCTTTTTTATCTCTTTTCCCTGTGGAAAAAACCCCCAAACCAACGAATCTTTTATTAGTCTCCTCAAATGAATTCTACTCTGGTGGAAAAGTCAAGGTCAGAGGTTAAACAAAAGACACCAGAATGCCCTGTGAACACCCAGAAACCCAAGGAAACACTGTGGGGTCTTTACACTCTCTCCCAACATATGATTAATTCAACATTTTCAATTTTTGGAGGGTGGAAATGCAGCATCCTGCCTTACCTCAGTGCTGATCTGTGCTGGGATGCTGACAAATTCTGGATTTGAAGCAAATGCTGTCAGATTTTCCACAGCCTCTATTAAAGGTGCAGTGGCAATTCTGCACTTGTTGCGGTTCTCCTCAGAGAAATCTCCATCCAGCGCCTGGAAATGAAATCAGGATTGAGCTCTGTCTGAATGGGTTTCTTTAGCAAAATTGAAGGAAGGTGGTTTAAGTCTTCCTAGTTTTAAACTGCAGTGTGTTTATGATATTTGAAAGCTCCTACACAAACAAGGTTGATGTAAAGAATGTGATCTTTTAGGTGTGTCTTTCTTCCCTTAGCTGGTTACTGACCCTAAACTTTTAACTGCTGCAGGTTTTCTGTCATTGCACTCCGGTGACTCTCTCAAGGTGTGTCTCAGGACCTCACACTCCAAAAGGTGGAAGGGGCTAACTTCCACCTTTTTGTAGTTTGTGACGGTGAGTGTTTCCTATAGACTGATTCTGAAATTTTTTAGTTATTTCTGTTTTAAGCAAAACATGTTGCTCTCATTTTCACACCAATCAACTCATCTCTTTCATAATCTCAGAGTAAACATTTCAGCTAATGAAATCAGATTAGATCAGCTAATGGCTTTCAGAAGGGTTTAAAATTATGAATTCTCCATGGCTTCACAAGTATTACTTTTGCTTGCATGAAGAAAAACTACCTGCTACCAAATTGCTGGCAGGAATCTGGAAAACAGAAGGTTACTATTAACAGGAGGCTATTAGCAACATAAATGGCTTCTGTTTGGTTCCCACTATTATTTATTTCCTTTTTTTCCCTATAGATAAGGTAAAGTTGTCAGAAATAGCTCCAAAAATCTCCAGATACTGAGGAACTTAACACCATTAAAAACCTTCACATTCAGTTGCCTGCAGATTATTCTTGTAGTGCAAGGTCATTAAATACATCAATCCTGAGGGGTCTCATACTGGATGGGCCAGCTGCCTCTCCTAATATTAAAATTGACCAATTTTTTTCATCTTGATTTCAGCAGTTATACCGTTGAACCCATTTCCCACTTCAGATCTGCAAAAATGTAACTAGTGCTTTTTTTAAACCATGCATATCCAAGAAGGTGAAAAGATATTCCTAACTGTTCTGATTCTGTCTCAATGGGGGGGGAGGGGGGGAGGAACAAAGAAGAAAATCCCTTAAAATCACAATGGAAGAAGGAAGCACAATTACGCAGCACTTGTACCTTGATAGTTTTAACCAGGTTAGCAGTGCTGTTTGCAACTTCCTTGGCAGACTGCACAAAGTGTCTCTTGGCAACAGGATTTGCTGTTTTTGACGAGGCAATGCGGCAAGCGTTGCACAGAGCAGAAGTGTGTTTGGCCACGATCGTGGCAGCTGACAGCACCTGTGAAAAGCAGCACAGAACAGGCACAACGTCAGAGGGGCAGCACAACAACCGCACCGCAGCGCTGCAACGTCAGCGCCCAAAGCCAGGCAACAGAGCCAAACCAAAACCCCTTGGACTGCAATGAACAAAGCAAAGTCCCGTGTCCTGGCACTGAGGGTGTGCCTGCAATCCACTGCAGTCACCTGTGATGGGCTGCTCGCTGGATCCACCAGGTTCTGGCAAGCCATCTGGATCGCTTGGTTGGCACGGGCAAATTGAATTGGGTCAACGAGGCCCTGCTGGCCAGCCTGGCTGTTTGGATCTGAGATACCGACCAGGTAAGCAGCCTAGAAATGGAGAAAAGAAGAAAACAATCCTAAGAAATCACGCTAAATCTGTCTTGGATTTCTGGGAAGCTGGCCATATGTCATAGCACATGGTGGTCAGAGATTATTTAGAAATCATACTGTGAAATACAATTGCCATTTGTTTTTAGCAATACATCTCCAGAATCCACTGAAACCAAGAAAACATACCCTTACATTTGAAGAATTTAATTAGTTGAAACAAAACTGCCCACTGTTTAGACAGCTGCTATCCCTGAAGACACTGATGTCTTTTCTTAGGACTACCTAGAACAGAGGCTAGACAAAATTAAAAGAATATAAAAAGCATTTATTTATTGAAGGGCCTTCAAGGTACATTTAGAGCAGTCTGAGCCCACCCAGGGCTAAATCCAAAATGGACAACCGGATTTTCATGCTTTATAGTTTTTGGTTCATTTGCATATGGGGGGTTGGACCTCCAACCACAGCTCCAGGCAATGAAGTCATCCACCCCAAGCTTGCTCCCCTCCAGTTCTGTGTTGTTTACAGATCTCGGGGCCTAAGACAGTAAAGTGTCCTTGAGTTTCAGGCCTAGAGAGGAATTGTTTTGTCTAACATGAGAGAACAGTAGTTTAGCACTGTATATGAAGTCCAGAGTTATATGAAAAATATAGAAGCTAAAAATCCTACAGCATCAACATGACTTATCACTTGCACAGCCAGTGGAGAGAGCTTTAATGGTCACAGGTACTGGCAAATTATTTACTGTATTAGCCATGGCTGGAGGTAGTGGGGGTTTTTGTCAAGACTAGAAAAGCAGTGCAGCAGAGGCACTTCTGCTGAGTGCAGGTCCCATCAGACCTGCAGCAGCTGGTCTCACTGTCCTACAGCAAACCCTACCTCCTCTCTCAGTTATAAGTGTCATGCCTCTGAAAAACAACAACTTGTCTGAACTGTCACAAGTATATATGAAGATTTCTTATATCCATTACAGATACAATTATGTCACCTCAATATGCCCGTAAGGCAACTCAGAGTTAGATGTGAAGGGGATTTAGTCCATATCAAGGCATTACATATTTGAGGAAATCAAGAAGAGGTTTTCAGATGCAGAGCATGATACCCCACAGCCAAATCCTTCACCAAGGTGACTGTATCAGCTCTCTATAGTTCATTCAGTTATCAGATCAGTGAAACCACAGAGATAAGACCCTAATTTGTTGTAGCAGCTTAAGAATTTTGGTTATTCCACAAGTATCTGAACAGCTGAAACAGGGTGCTTCTTAGTTCTGATGTCTGAAATTTGTAGTGCTCCTTAAGAACTTTTACAAACTAGAACTTGATTCATTAATTTTAACTGCTTTAACTGTGGCTGCTTATTGTGCATTTCTCTATAATATAACAGTTCTGAGCATGAGCTGCAAACATGAATTCCACATGCTGCAGCTTTGCTTTATCCTCAGCAAAGCTTTCTTCTTGATATCATTTCCCTTCCTTAGAAAATATGCATATTATTGCACTCTCCTCCTCCTGCAGTGTGTACAATTTCTGTGGATCTACACAGAACACACTGTGTAGTACAAAGCCATCATTTGCTTGCCACAGGGAAATGAATTTCAGATTTACAAACCCACAACCATGAGCTTGCTAAAAAATAAAACCATAATTGCTTTTCAGCCTTCAGTAGCTTACCTGAGCTGCTGCCTCTGTGAGGCCACAAAGAGCCTTGGATGCAACTCCAACACATTCTCCAAAGACTAAAAGATCCCCAGTTTTTGCATTCTGGGAAATGCCCGCCATTGATTCTCCAAGAACCTCAGAAATTAAAAAACAAAAGTTACCTTCTAAATATGTATCCCTACCACTTAGAGGCAAGTGATTGCTGGCCTGAAATCAATTTTGACCCACAAACCTCCTGCATTTGGCTTCCAGAATTTTTAGACTTATAACAACTGGGCATGTTCCTCTGTGTGGTATGAGAGATCAGGCATGCACACTGGCACTGGGCTGACAGGGAACATAAGCACTGCTACAGCTCAAATGATTACGAGGGTACAGAATTAACCCTCATTAATTTTGCTGTCATCCATTATCATCACAGCTAACCTGGCACTGGGTGCATTTCAGACTGCAGAACATGACAACCAGTCCTGCAGATGCTGTGGACACTTCCAGGATGATTTTTGTCTCCAAACTCACTGAAGCTTGGTGTAAATGAAACTGTTCTAGACTGCTGGAACCATCTTAGTGTCAGAATGCACATGAATTCCCACAGTATGTCCCACTGAATTCAGTTCACTTGGCTTTAAAATTCAAAATGAGCTCTGACTGTGGTACAGCATTAGATTCAAGATGACATACACACCCATTAGGTACTTTCTTTTTTTTTTTAGAGAAGGAGGAATATGAGACAATTCTAACACTTCAAATAATAAGGAGACCAAAAGCCAGCTTCAAAGAAAAATTCAATTAGAAATAACTGAAGAGGTTTCCCATGCTGGGCTGTCTGGGCTGCTCAGACATTTGGCAAAGCTGTTCTGCACAGAACGATACAATGGGATTTCATTGCCAAGCCTCCCATTCATGTTTTGGGATGTTCTAACATAGCTGCAGTCAAAATACAGCACCCCAAAGTATGACACGCTGTCTAGTGCACAGGAGAGGAAGGGAGAGAGGAGAAGCTTTAAGAGCATTGTGTATGAATCACTTAATTAAAAATTTCTTACTGAGGCAATATGTCTTCTAATTGACCAAAACCTGAAATTACCTGTAAGAGACCTATCTCAGGCAGAGTTCATCAAGGAATGCAGCAGACATTTTAGCTATAAACACTGCACCTCTAACATTCAATATGCATGTGGAAACTTCTGAAAATCCAAACACACTTTATAATTGGCAGGAAAAAGAGGTGGGAAAAAGAAATTACCTTTGAGTTTTCCATTACGCCCTCAATACAGTCAAAATATGAGAGATCACTCACAGGTTCATTTGGGTTATCCAGCATTCCCTTAACTGTCTGAAATAATGAAAGAAACTGGTTATTGACAGAGTCTGAAATACTGAGCTGAGAAGAACGCAGACCATCATACCTATCCTGCTTTATCCCAATGTAATCTTACACCTTTGTCTCCAGCAAGCAGCCAAAGCTACAAACTCCCTGAGGGTGTGCCATGCAGGAAACCCCACCAGACAGGAACTGAGCTGTGGGAACTCCATGTTTGTGCATCATCAGTCTGTTGGAAGTTCAGGCTACTGAGTTTTACCCCGTGTTTGTGATGAGTGATACATGGTCAGAGATGCTCAGCTGACACAAGGCAATCTGGTTTTCTGTCAGGTGTCAACAGTGTAACACATGTTTTCAGTACTATTTTAAATTTCATAAATTTAAAAGAGTGATAAGGAAAACAGCTGCCATTTGTTGAGCACTGTCTACAAACATAAAGGGTCACAAAACTGACTACACATCCAACACCTGCCTGCCTCTTACACTGTCATGAGATTCCCCCAACGTAAGAAAATTTTCTTTCAGAAAACTATGTATAGTTGCATTTAATTTCTTTTTCTGAGGTAATTTTGAGTCCTGGAAATAACAACGTGACAATCAGTCACATATTCATTGTGAAGAGTGAATGCAATTAGATAACAAAACTTGTAAAAGGCTGCAAAATTCAGGTGGCTAATTTTTTTATACATAAAAGTATCTGTAGTACACCTTTTTTCAAGTTTGGAGGAACACTATTTTATTGCCAAATATCATGCAGAAAAGACGTTTAGTCCTTCTGATGAAAGTGAAATCAATTAAGCAGAGAAAGACACTGGCAGCTGTATCTGACATTTGCTTTCCACCTAAAGGAAATCAAAGCATGATTTTAAACATTTGGACTTTTCTTGTAACACAACTTCTAGCATTAAGATACACCTACAGTATCTTTAACAGCTCAGCTGTTGCTTTGTAAAAGTCTAATTTAAAGCCTTACAGCAATTAAAAAAGAGAAAAAGGTGATGTGAAGATGAGGTGTCTAGAAAGCAATTTCCAGTTGCCTCTTCTGTCTGTCAGTTCTCACAGACAGTGCAGCAACTCTCCATGTTGTGCTCTATGGAATAATGACTTGAAGAGCAAACAAGGTTCCTACAACACTTACATTTCTTTGGAGACAGAGGCCCCCAGAATATAAGGGACAGAATGGCAAAATACAAGCCAGCACAAACTTCCCACTAACATACATTTGCAATTACTGCAATTACTCTCTTCAGTCTTACTCTCTTCAGTTGCAATTCTGGGCAAGTTTAGCTACCTCAATGGAGGTTAGACAATAAGGTCCTCTCTAAAAACAGTTTTCCAGAGTCTTCAGAGAAGACCACAGAGAATATTGACAGTCTATCAAATCCATGCTGAGACACACTCTTTCTACAGAAACAATGATTTTTAGTCATTAAGAAGCCCTGGAAAGACTGGGAATAGTATGTGATGAGTTGGGGAAATGAAGGGAAGAGGCAAAAGTTTAATCATTGTAAAGAGAAACTAAAAGTTAAGACTAGTAAAATTTCATAGGTTCCTCCAGTCACTTTGATGTGAGTGTCCAGTCTGATTTAAGGACTGTGGGCTTTTGCCTTGATTTCCCTTTTCCCAGAAATTAATCTAATTCCATATATGCAGGCTTTTCTCGCTAACTCTCCCTCTGTGGGAAGTTCAAGATGCTACAGATCTTCCCTCTGCCCTTCGCTGGCTCTGTTTACAATCCATGCCAGCACGTGCAATTCCGTGCTATTGGCACAGAACCCTCTGCAAGGGCTTTTAAAGGCTATTCTGCCCTACATTTCTCCTCTAAGCTCTCAGTTTTCCATGGCTCATTAGCTGGAAATTCTCACCTTTCACAACTCTGCTGTTTCACAGATTTCTCCCCATTAGTCCTTCAGGAAGTCCTGAGAAATAGCACTTCATTCCCCCTGCTTGCTCCTTTACATGACAGCCCCATTTCCTGGTTTCTATTTCTGTTCTTTGGACTTGCTGCTGCTCCTCTGACCAAGGTGAAAACATTAAGAAGCTAAGAATTCAGAAGGGCAAAGTAGCTCCTAGGGGAACTCCGACAACATTTTGGGATGATAACCATGGACTTGCATATTAAGAAAACTCACAATATCCTGGAAGGCACTGCAATGACCTTTGTATCCTTTTGATAAGAGCTAGAAATAAAAAGCTTAATGGTATTTTATGCTCTCGACACAGGCCAGTCACCCCTTGATGTTTTGACCTTGACAGTAAACAACAAACATCCAGTTTAAATGAAAAGATGTTATTTCCTACTACTGCAAGTGGCCCTGCCTGTGATCAGTGGAATCTTGGAATTAGGTCTTTCAACTGACCCATTATTTAGCCAGCCAAACATTTCACTTAGGATCAAAAAAACACCTGGCAAGAGCCTGTACTGACACACACATCATATTGGTTTGATAGGGAAGGCAAAAACAAGGCATTAAAAATCTACACTAAAAAATGCCAAGTTAAAAGATGGCAAACATCATCCTAAAGTGGGATGCCATTAACAACACCCTGCAAGTGGAAAAGCCAAGATATTGCAGCTCCCTCCAGTGTGCTGGTGGTAGTAAAAAAGTCCATCTTGTCATGATTCTTCCTTTAGTCACAGTAAGTATGAATAATAGGCACTCAACTGTACCCTTGAAGGGCAGGAAGGAGGAGATGGGGACAGGGTAGCAAATTTCATTCTGGCCAAAACTGCAAGATGTTTACATGGGTTCCATGCTCACCTTGTACACAATTAAAACCCCTGCCACAGATATCAAGTGCGAAGACAGTGATGAGCTATTCAGACAAAGAATACAAAGGAAACAAACATTTGGGGCCCACATTTATTTACAAGAACTTTTGAAATATAGTAATACCTCCAGTTCTCTGAGTGCATTATCACATTCCTTCTGCCCGGGAGCTTGCTGGGTGCACAGTGTGATGAGCTGGTTTATACTCTCAGTCACAGCTCTAGGGAGAGTAGGAGGAAAAAATGTGGATTTTAAAGTTGAACTATTCCTCTTAGTAAAACTTCAGTCATTAACTGCACACTGCATAAAGATATTAAACTTGGATTTTCTACTACATGGCTGAGCCCAGCAGCCAAACTGGTGGCACCTCAGGGAAAACATTGGTGCCAAAGCACAGAACACCACCTGGCAGCAGGCCAAGGTCAACACATTACACTGGCACAGTGACACGGTGTAGCTGCTAAAAGGTATTTCAGCACTTCTTGGGTCTGGAATTAACTGAATCATTTCTCAGCTACCACCCCAGAAGCCCTAAAGGATACAGAAACAAGTGGCTGGTACGAAAACAACGCTTGAATGTAAAGCAAATGTTATTTACCCTTCTCTAACAAAGTCTTGTGTCTTGTCTGACATACTGTAATATACACACACACACACAATCCTGATATATATTTCTTTAGTCTGTTACCAAATCAGGATTTTTTCTCTTTGACTAATAACTGATATTCTCCCATAGGTTTATATTCACAGAGGGCAAGTTATGAAAAGGCATTATGCTCCTATGGGAGTTCACAGCTCTTGGACATGGGCTGAACCTCTGTACTTGAAAACTGAATGGCTTTTGCAACCCTCTCCCTTTCAGAAAACAGACACTTGATAACATATCAATAACAGGATTGCCTGGAGGGATGGTATCCTACTGTTACAAAAGGAAATAGGATGTGTTTATTACATATATTATGTTTATGTTAAATTCTAGGGTAAAAAGAATGGAAACTAATAGATATACTTATTTAACTGAGACTTCTACCCTGTTCAGCAGCTTTGAGGTCCTTGTGGAGGAACTGGTGTTCACCTGCAGAACATCAGTGATTTCTATACATCAGAAAAATATCATTGTGTACAGACATAGGAATAAATGACAAAAATTGAAAGTTCTGTTCACTCCCAGAGAAACTGCACACAAAAATATCTTGTCTGCTGTTGATTGTAATCTGAGACACAATTCATACTGACTCAGAGAATACCAGCAACTGAAGAGAGAGAATCATCAGCTTTGTAGAGGATGCCACGTGGTCTCACAAATATCATTATTACACAGCAGGTACCTCTACCAGGAGTCCATCCAGTGTACAAAGATTACTTTGAAAACCATTTACACAGTAGAACCAGGAAGGTTGCCCCTCAAACACCAATCCCAGAGTGGAAGAGGACTGCTAGGACTCTAAAGGCCACATCTGTGTTCACCAAATACAACACACAAATACTTGGACCCTGCATGGGACTCAGCCAGTGTTGCAATCCTATTAGAAGTGGTCAAGAAAAATGCCTCCACGAGGAAGACAAAGCTACTGAAAAAGCTGAAGTGTCTATTACAGCTGGAGCAAAGGGGGAAGAAAGCAAAACAAACCCAAAACAACCCCAAAACTAAAAACAGTACCATAGATGATAAGAGAAAAATGAGAAAAGTTATCTTACAATAAGGAAGCTGTGTCTCTTTTCTCATTTTCATGAGAAGAGAGAGAGTGAAAATATTTGACCCTGATCATATCATAGCAGGGAAAGAGAACAGAGCCTTGGCAAGCTTGTCACAAGCCAGCACAGAGGATCTGAGAAGGGAAATACAGTGTCTCCTTAGCACCTTGAACACAAACTGAGAACTGGTGCAGTATTTACTTCACACGGGTACGTGGTGTCTGTGTAAGGTCTCACATGTGCACACACAGAGACCAGCTAAAGGCTTCACCTGGCTCACCTCCCTTTTACTATTACACACTTCCACAGAGGGAATAGCAACCTGGCAGGAACTTACAACTACCTGGATTTCACTGGAGACACTAAATTCCTCTGCACTCCAATCAGGAATGCTCCAAGCTGAAAGCAGAAATCCGTAGCAGTGTGATGCTGCGGCAGTAACAAAATCTCATGCGACTCCTTCATTTTTATGCAGCCTGTCTTTGGTTATCTATAATTTTCACAGATGCTATTTATTTCCAGGGAAACAAGATAGATGTAATTTTTTTTTTTAAATGAAGTATGATGAAATAAAGTAGCGTAAATTCTTAAGGAAGCCCTTTACTGAGAGAGTGGATTCACAGTCCTTAAAGTAAGGGTATCCTCCACTAAAGAAATGCAGCATCTAACCCTTCAAGCATTCCTGATCATACACACATGCACACTGTTAGTGACAGGTAACTACAATATGATTTTCAAGCACATTCTACATAACAATATTATTCAATTCCTTTTCTTTCAGGGATTGAGAGGCTTAATGTTAGCTTAATGTTAACATTGCCTTGTCAGGACACAGATGGTGAGAAAACAGTAGATAAAATACATCAGTTCCTTTCCAAAACCAGGCCAAGTCTTCAAATGCTGGTTCCTATTTCCACCAAGGGTAACAAGTTATACCAGTTGAGGAACGACTCCAACATAGGCAACTTTCCTCTGGCCTACTTCCATTTAAATAGAACTACAGGTTCCAACCACTCAGTTAACTCTCAATAGCAGAATATATAAGCACAATATAAATACCACAGAGAAGAGCAAATATCACAGGAAAACAAAAGCAAGCAACACATCCTTACCTTGCGGCTGCTGCTAAGAGGTTCTTGGCATTAGGAGCTCCAGGATCAACAGACAGAGACTTGGCAGCCAGTAACAGCTTGCTGGAAGCCATAGAGATGCTCTTGAGGTTACCTATGACTTGCATCTGGTCCTCTTTAGTCTGGAAAGCCATAGCAGCATAACATTAAGTACAAAATCAGCAATAAAGAGAGTGTGCTAAAACCACATATGGAAACCCAGTTTGTTTATCCACCTGAAACCACTGACATACGTGAGCCCAGAGAAGAATGGCCCAAGCCTCTGTTCACCCAGACAGGTGCCTCAGGCTTCACTTACATAACAGAAAAAGACCCTTACAACAAATAGCTTGGCTTCTAACAATGGTAGTATTCACAGAGGAGCAATGGAGAAACTTTACTACTTGTTGAACAATGCTTTTGTTGTCACGACTCCTGTGTGTCTCTGCCTGGCACAACTGCTTCACATTATTCAGTCAGTGGATGCCAATGTATTCTGGCATCCTCTGTGCAGCCCACAGGCTCTCTAGCATCTAACTGGGATTGCTCACACAAAAATATCCTCCAGAAAGTCATCTTTCCCAAGAAAATAAGTTTCTATAAGCCTACTTGGGTTAATATTCCGACTGGGATTTTCTATTACTTATTTTAAGGCATTGCTTGAAAAGGGAAACCCACATTTGATTACAGTTACAGAAAAGTATTGCATTTTCACAGCAAATAGCTGTGACTAGGTTCTTCTGTCAATGATCAGTAGAAGTGAAACCATTTTTTCTAACAGTCTTTTCATGGTTTTATGTAAAGAGGTTGCATATTATTCAGCTGATATCAATAGTTTTTACTCTATATTTACTACCTTCTACTTCCTCCCTACCCCTACATTTTGCTAGTCATCCAAAATATCTGGTATTGCTTCTATTCAGGCCAAATAACTACACACAGAAGGCCTTGTCTTTTGAAAGATCAGCCATTAATAATAACTAAGATGGTTACCATCCCCTGTGTGAGCAGGATAAGCAAATTCACAAGGGCCACAAGGTCACCAGCAGCTGGATTCTCATTTCAAGCAGCCATTTACAGTATCATTTCTACCTCTGCCTTCATTGAATTCCCTCAAACAAAACATTCTAAACGTCAATGTGATCCACAGCTAAAGAGACAGTCAGGTACCTCACTGCTACTCACTGTCAGGGAGTCAGCTGTATATGGAGCCTAACTCACTAGACATATCTGGAACCTGAATGATGAAGTTCTGGTGGAGAATAACCACCAGTCAATGTCAGATCTCTCTACTCAGCTCTATCTACAAAGTATCTGCTCTAGAGAGACACTTCATAAATGACTTCAAAGGACTGACACACTCAGGACCTTTTGGCCATTCTCCTTTGGCAATCATTTCTTAGGTTTGCAGGGTCCTCCTACTAACCTGGGCAAAACCATCTACAGATTCTTTTTTCTGCAAGTCTTCCCATCTCCTCTGATACACAATTCCTTTTTATGTGCTGACATTTGTTGTGCTAAATCATTGCCAAATGACCAATTACTGTAGCTCAGCACAACTGTACCCAGTAAGGTAAACTGAAGGTGGTATCTCCAACTTCAAATGAGTTCCTAGACTACCAGGAATAAGGTCAGCAGCATGTGACAACATTCCTGTTTGTTAGAGTTCATCAGAACAGAACTCTGCCAGATTTTAAATCACTGAACACAAGTCCAAGTGTTTACTGTCAGACCCAAGGATAGCATTTTAGGCAGCCCTCTTCAAATGCTTGCTCCAGTCTGTAGCAGGTCCACAGCACACGGAGCGATATCAAAGCATCTTTGCCTCCCTCTAATTAAAGCATTTCAAAAGTAGCAAAGAAAGATGCTAAATTTTGAACAGTGTTCATATAAATTATGCTCCGTGTTCTACTGAAATAAAAGCAACACTTCTCACAAGCTCAAAGGTTCAGCACACCTTTGTACCTTCAGATATGCAGCTCAAATTAGTTACCAAACTACACAGAAGAGTACGAAGTCATATTTTTGACTGGACACAGGAATAAATACCAACATCCTGTGGAAGATGCAAATGCTGAGTTCTCTTCACTCCAGATAACCAGTTACAGGTGACTCCCCCACAACAAACATCTCCTGTCATATCCAGATAGGCTCCCACCAGCACGCTGTGCTGCACTGTAGTGCTGCATAAACAATGTACTGCACTGCCTGAGGTTATGTCCAAGATAATCCCTCAATTAGCATGATCAAGAACTTACTTGTGCTTGGCCAGCCATTTCAATACCAGCATCGAGAAATTCATCAAAGTCATCACTGAATTTCCCAGAGGCTGCAGCCAGTTCCCCACTTTGGCCCCGTGTAGCATGGACAACTTCTCCAGCTGACTGGTTCAGGTCTGCTGCTGCCTGGTTCAGTTCACTCTGGGCTTCTTGAAATGACTTTGAACTGGGAGGTAGCTGTAAGAGACAGAGTTCAGTATTTTATTGTCTGTCACATCACACCAGCTTTTCATGACTGGGGAGTTCGACACCAAAACACCAAAGAACATCAAATGGAACACAGTAGTGAGCTGGAACTACTGGACAGCTGTCAACCAGAAATCTGTCCAGCAACTTGTGCCCAGTGTTCCTTTCACTGCACAGACAGGTCTGTAAGCTTTTCAAGGGACACAAGTACTGGCAGCTCTTCAGAATTACTCTAAACTCTCCCTGGTAAATCAGTTTGGTAAAAAAACCCTGGTTGTATCAAAAGGCATTGCACAAACATATCAAAATATAATTCTTCCTTCATTCACAGGATAGCAAGGTCACTGGCAGCTGCAGAAAAAAAAGCTGTTCAAACAATATAACCTTCTGGCAAACTACCAGTGCAAAAAGGGCTTTTTTACATGGATGCAGTTAAACAAAATAACAGTTCTAGTCCTTGCACAAAATGACCCTTTCAAAATGACCCCAAAAACATTTTTTGACAGATCACAATGCTTCTACAAGTGAACTGATCACTTCTAGGTGGATGATGAACTATAATTTTCTCATTTCCATATTCTTCAGAATGTTAAGTCACAGTTGCCATTTTCAAACCCAAAAAGTTCATACCAATTGTTGGGGTTTAGGATACTTCCTTCTGGTTTGTTTTTTTTTCTCCTGGAGAATTTTTCTCCCATATCTTGCTAAGATGCAATAATGACTGAGTAGTTAAGAAAGACCGAAAGCTGCTCAGGAAAGGGTGCAGCTAGCTACTTCTCATATTAGAGATTTTCTCGCAGAGGGGGCAGAGATACCGTAAGAATTGGGCTGGTCAAAAAGGGGCTGGGCACAGCTCCTGGCTCTCTTTGCTTCTCGGCATTCGGAGGGGAGAGAGGCTGCAGTTGCTCTGGGCAGAACTCGCCATCACTGCGGGTTCTGTCTCCTGCTGCTTGCTTCTACCGTGAGAAGAGCTCTGCTCATAAGAGCGGCCTTTGCCCTGGGGCCTGTTTAACACCCTGCTCCACCAAAGGGCCCTTCACCTTCTGCTCCGGTGTCTCAGGGGAAAACCTCAGGGTCCCTGCCTCTACCAGGGAGCCTCTCCCCGCCCTGTTTCAGGAGCTGGGCTGCCCTGCCC
>VZTJ01002936.1:1227995-1320235 GCA_013397795.1 Orthonyx spaldingii | reverse complement strand
ACCACTCCGGGAGTTTGCTCGTCCCTGCCGTTCCGGTTTTGCTGCTCCCAAGGTTCCTGCTACAGCTCCTGGTGCTGTCCAGAGGGGTCCCGGGCCGGCTGTCCCCGTGAGCTGCCAGACAAAGCCCGGGCTCTCCGCCCCTCCCCGCCCGCCGGCCCCGTGTGGGGAGCGAGGCCGGGCCCGCGCCACAGCGCCCCCTGCAGGGCGGGGAGGCGCCGCAGCTGCCGTGCCCGCCGGGAGCCGCAGCGCCCCTGCCGGCCGCGGGCGGAACTGCACGCAGGGGGCACGGCGGGCGGAGCGGGAAGGGCTCCAGCGGGTTCTGGTTCTGCCTGGGGCTGCTGCCGCTGCCGGTGCTTGTCTGCCTTGTTACACACACCAACACCAGCAAAGAGCTGCTGTTCCTCTTCTCATGTCGTTGCCTGAAAGCCCCCGAATTTCAAAATTATAATAATTTGGAAGGAAAGGAGCTGCATTGTCCATTCCAAGAGAGGCTCCTGCCTTCCTTAGCAGACCAAGACACTAATCTATGACAATAATTGTAATATTGCCTTGACAAGTCACAGATACATTTCACCTTGCCCATAAAGCTAGAAAAACAGTATTTCAGTCTAAGTAGCAGCTGTTTAAAGGTGCATAAACTTAAACACAGCTTACATGAAGTATACTTAGGGCATATTTACTAAATAATGATTTGACACATGGGGAACCCAGATCTGCTGTTTAGTTTTCTTAAATTTATTTTCATATTAAAAGCCATCTTACCAAATCAACAAGGAGCTTCTTGCTGGATTCCCCAATACTCTTTAAGGCCACATCCACATCCTTTTGTCCAGGCAGACAATTCACACAGTTGTTCAAGGAGTGAGATACTGCCTTTGCCACCTACAACACACGAGTGAACACATCCACACTGAGAGGCTTAAGTGCTCATTAATGGGAGGTACAGCCTCTCCTCCACAGCCAGCAATTCCTACATTCTGACTCTTACAGGACCATTTTTGAGGCTTGTGACTTTCTCAGTTTGCTGACCTGCCGTCTTTATTTAGGCTCATCCATTTGATAGGATCGTGTTGGCAGGGCAGCTCCACAGGTGCTCCTGGCACCTGGGATAAAGGCTGCAGCACTGCAGATAAGGGAATACCTCTGAAGTTATCTATACATTCATCACAGAAATTCGTTGCATGTTACTTTTTACAAAGCTATGATTTTACAAAGGTATCTTCATAAGAAATTATTTACAATGCAGGCCAATTCTAGAACTTTTCATACCAGTAGAAAAGGAACCTGTCACTTCGTAAAGTATTCAAACACAGCAGTGCCACATATGAAGAAAACACGCATGCACTTTTTGACTATAATATGGATACAGATATTTTATTGCAAAATTATCAGTTTAATGGCTCTCTCATTTTTGCAGTCAAGCAGTCTCCTCACATATGTTGGGTAAAAGAACAGTGCTTCATCTTTGTATATTTTTCTAAGAGATGACTAAAATACCACACTTTATTACCATCTGCATTGTTTAACATAGGCATGATGTTACTGCCTGAGAGTTGTTGAAAGGAACAGAAAGTTGACGTGCCTTGCAGCCTTATTTTCTGTTGTTCTCTCTCCTTATTCAATACTGATTTGGAATAAATTCACTGCTTGTGTGACAACTCATGCCATTGCTCAAGTCCCAGCTTACCTGGGCTAATCTCTGCTGACTGTCTGCATCCCCTGGGGCAACCAGGGCCTGCTTGGCCTCCTGAATCAGCATGGCAGAGCCTTCCATGACATCCCTGGCTGAATCCAGCATCGCATGTGCTGCCACAGGGTCAGTGGTAGATGCTGCGACCCCTCGTGCCGCCTGAGCCAAAGTCTTCAAGGCCTGAGCAGTTTCTCTGGCAGCAACTCCTATGGTCAGATTTCACCAAGGATTCTTTTAGTACCCTTAAAGACGACCTTTGTATTTTATTACATGATCTTGCAGGTAATCCTATTGCAAAATAACACTGCAAACGCAATGTAAAAGAAAATCTTCAAACAGGAACATATTTGAAACACACAGTATCATTTGCTTAAAGAAATGCCTGTAGTGAAGCCATGAAGTAAATGTTATAGTCCAAAGACCACATTTGGGGCACAGCTCTCTACACCCGTGTCTGCATCTTAGAGAAACACTGAAAAAAAAGAAAAGTTAAAACCTGTAGATGAGGAAAAACACATTCTCCAAGCTGTGGGGGAAAATGATTGCCTGCAAGAGTGGTGTACAGGAGTTCAGAGCCACAGCACAATAGTTCAACTTCAAGCAACCAAAAAGGAGTATTAGGAATGATACAACTTGATATAACCTAACATTACTGTGAGTAAAAACATATAAAAATGACTGAATGAAGTCACAGAAACGATGTAATAAAATTACTTCCTGTGGTCTGTCTGACCAATGTTAAAGGACAGCTGTCAACTCCAGTGCTGAGGCATAGGACTATGTGAATAATGCTCTCCTTCTTCTATTTATGAAATTATCAAAAAGGAACTCATTGCTCTGTAGGGTTTCCTACAACTTGATAATAAGAGAACTACTAGATTTAGCTAGTCATTATCAGCTGCAAGTATCTGTAATCCCTTGCCTTATACCCAGTGCATACTTCAGCATAACTATGTGATAGAAACATGAACCATCTCGATGCATTTCCATCTGCTTCAAATGAAAGCAACTGTAAGTTCTGGAGCCCAGATGCAATTATAACCAATGAAGTGGTAATTGCCATAATGCATTTTATCAGTAATATTAGAAAAAAATCTTATGGGAGCATTTGCAACAACAGCTTTCACTTCTAACAGAAATAAGGACACAGAACATTTTAACACCTATGAGTAAACTTTGGTCCCTCTCCTGCAGAGCATTTTTCTTATTAAGGTGTTTTTTGTTTCTAAAAGTACAGGTACAAAAACAAACTGTACAATCTGTGTGCCCAGGTTCCCTGTTGGCTTTACCTCAAACTATGCAGATGTGCTCAATGAATCAGCCAGAGCAGTTGCATTGTACATGTGACCTGGTAACACCTAGAAAGAGATGCAGTTCTAAATGTCCCCAAGCTGTCCCTGCTATGTTTGTATCCTGTTGCTTCACAGCATATCTAAGGGACCCTTTAAACCTTCTGTAAGGACATAGCAGCATTTCCAGTGGCACTGACCTTTAAAGTGCAATAGATTTTAGTTCTGCCCTTCACTGAGTTTCAGTGGTACATATTTACAAAAACAACAGGTGTCCCAATCTATTGTGATTAAAGACACAGCAGATTGCATCACTCTTCTTTTATGAAGCAGGAGTCACACTCACAATTCTTAGTAACTTACTACAATTCACTATCAGCACTAAAAAAACCTGGAGTAATTCCTTGATTTAAGTAGTCTGTGATAAGAAAACCTTTCATGTATTTGATAGAAAGCAGAGGGTTCACAGAGCCATTATGAATAAAACAGTACCTGTGTAGTGCTCGTTGCCCTGAGCAGCACAAGTTAACAACTGGGCCATTGAAGAACCAACTGCTTTGGATGTGCTTCCCAGGTCCTGAGTGCATTTCTCAAGCTGTAAAAAATTGCAAAGGACAAAATACTCAGTTCAAGCTCAACAAAAATACACTTCTTTTTAAATAGTACAAAAAAATTCTTCATTTGGTAACAACCTAAACTTTCACCTCAGCTACTGAATGCACACACAGTTTCTCTGAAACCTGACTAGCATGTTTTCCCCATTCAGGATGAAATAAATTAACATATTACATAGTGTGAACAATAAAACTACTTTATAATTAGCAATGGAAGTAAATACCTCCACCTGAGAAGGGCTTTTTTTTCCCCCCCAAATAAACTATTTCACTTTCCAAGCCTACTAGAGCCTACTACTGTCCTGAGTTCTCATCCTTGTCACTACTGAAAAGAAATTCTTTTTGACAAGACTGAAACATCACTGCTACCAAATTGTAACTTGTACAATAGAGAAGGAGGCCCTACAGTCCACAAAACATACTTCTGGCATAGTAGTACCATGTACTCTTTTTAAGAGAATCAGTGCAAAATCCTATCAGCACCATCATTATCCAAAGCCTCATGACTTGTTTTGCCTCTAATAGTTAAGTTTTTTAACAGCTAACATTGTTTGTTTGTTTTAAAATGAAGAACATCCTTCCTCAATTACAGTTTCTCCTGGGAGAGGTTTTAACTGTCCATCCACAGCTGCCATCTTCGCATCCTGCAGTTCATTTTTGAGAGTCTGGACTGTATTCAAAGCCGAATCAATTTCCATTGGGCCACAAGCTTCATGAGCCTAAGCAGAAATCAGATCAGTACCACTGTTAGCAGCTGCAAGCAACTTTCAGAAACAGTAAATGCTTCAGATCTAATCTCCCCCTCCCAGATTATTTCTGTTACTACTTTAGAAGCCATTGTGGGCCCTCTAAGTGTTATACACCATGGATTCCAAACCCCTGCACAATATTCTCAGCCTGTGAAGAGAACAGGACTCTGCTAAGAGGCACCAGGGGAATGACGTGCACTTGGTTTGTTTCCATGTCCCTTCACAGCAGGCAGTCCACAGACAGAGAAAGCAACTGGTGCACTCTGGACTTCCCCTTTGACCAGTGGCCTCACTGTGCATCACAACCAAAACCACACTGACCCTCTGATGTGGCAGCCCACATTCATCACTATGAGATGGAAATTTTAGCATTAGCTCAGGTGTAGCCACATTCATGCTAGAATCCCGGCTTCAGGCCTCAGTGTACCCACACACAAAAAAGAGCAGACCTTCCACTTGTATTTTTTTAAGCCCCACATAGTTTAGAAATCTGTGTATGAAATACAGAGCCTCTGCTTCCCTGAATTTCAGAGGTGATGATTGCAGTTCACAATTACAACAGTGAGCACAGCAGCGCTGTAGCTGGGTTCTCACTGGTTTGGTGGGGTACGAGATGTGCTCCCTTTTCCCTGCTCTCCCTCGAATGTAAAAGCAGCTCAGAGTCTTGATGTGCTGCTCTGTATCCTCTCCTCACATCTGTCTGGTATTGAAAGGGTATCACAACCTTTCTCAGTTCTCTTGTCACTTTTTCCTTCCCTTGCTACCATGATACAGAGGCCACCTGGGAGTCTGAGCTAAGTGTGTGCAAGACACAGCAATGAGAGGTGAGCGCTGCCTGAGCATGAGCTGTTCCCTCAGGGGAGACACAAAGCCCTCTTGTTTTAGCTGATTAAAAGCAGCATTTACCTACCTTCTGGGAGGCAGTTCGCAGCTCAGCTAAGCTGGTAGCAAGGTTCTTGGCACACTGACTGAGCTGCATTGCTGCTGCTTGATCAGTCACTGTGGGGACAGCAGCTTTAGCAGATGCCACCATCTTACTTCCAGGCTGTTCAAAGAACAAGGAGCACAGTTGATTTTACCAGCTCATTTTCTTTAAAGAAGGCTTAGGATTCAATAAACAAACTTCTTCCTCCATTCACACACTCATGAGTTTTCTAGACTTTTCTTTAATGACCAGCATATCCTTAGGCTGGAGCACCCTGTCATAATTCTGTCCCATTTTTGTGTCCTCTGCAGCAGGACTCATCTGTGCTTTACTGGGACAATGACTACTTCATTGGTTCCAATGTCTGCCCAAGGCCTTTGGGTACTCATGTAGTGAGTTTCACATTGAAATGTGACATTTTGCCATTCAGCATTCATGTAGTACAATCAGATCCAGGTGGCAGAGATGGCATATTTCTCTCTGTTTCTAAATATTAATCTCTTCCAAAATTCTATGAAATTAAAATTGTAATTCAAGCAATGCCTCTACACAGGGATTACTGCTAATACAATTAAAAACACATGCTGGTTCTCATCATCACCACTGTACACACATACAACCATAGGGCAGACAGATCAATCATGTGAATGACTCCAGAGGGAATCACAGAGCAAATACTTAAACAGAGTGAAAACCTGGTTTGTGATTCCTCTGCCTACATGGGACCATAAAAGCCTGCTAATAGCAATCACATTTAAGGCAAGACTAACTGATACCAAGTAATGACCATGACAGAGAATTGGTTTCTGATCTTGTTTCTTGTGATGTTAAGCATAAGCCAACAGTTTTGTTATTAAGGCTCAATAGTCTATCTTTCTATTTTAAGATGTTTTAGAAAAAGCACAGAGTCAAATTTTGTGTTTTGGCCAAACCATCAATCTAGATCCATTATGCAGGCTAATATCTAAAAAACCATGCTAATATTCTCTTTTATTTCTGAAGAATTCTGAAACTTGCTGCAACACTAAGTTTACCTCACCTAAGAAGGTTACAACAGCCTCTCTTAGAAAGATGCTAAATTCTCTCCATCTTGTTCTTTAAACTCTTTCCCTCTTACCTCTTATAGAAGGCAAGTACTACAGTAATGAATGTTTCTTTTCCACAAACATTAGTTTTTTTCTTGTTACTTTTAACCTCAATGTCAGCAGTTTTCACTCTCCACAGATACAATACAATGTATTTTAGCCACCTAACCTGAGGCACTAAATTCTCCCTATCAATGGCTCATAGTTAGCAAGGAACTTGTTTACATGGTTCTGAAAAGTTTACTGGTTATTTATCACAAATGAAAACATACAGCACTAAAAAAATGCTTTTTGCATCTACTACAATGATTGGTTCACTTCACCTGAAGGAAATTCTGGCTGGAATTTATTAAAGCAAGCTGGGCACTGAGGTCTTCTGTCTGCGCTTGACTTCCTCTTACACCCTGCACCAACTGAGGAATGTGGTCTGCAACATTCTAAAATGGACAAAAGGAAAAGATTTTAGTAAATAAATAAAACCTCAAAATCCTCTGAAAATAAAACAAGCAGGCTTCCCACTCCTCTTAAAGACATCTGCAATATTCCTAAGTAAAATACTCTTGTGTTGTCACAGAATTCATTAGGATTCTATGGAATCAAATTAATACAAAGTAGGACTTTTTTAGAGATGTTCTACTAAAGAAATCTTTATTCAATCTACTTAAAGGCTCCTCCAAGACAATCCAAGATTTTTATGCAGAATTACGTACATCAAGTATTTTTAATTATTTCGCTTGCATGTTTAAATGCCAGCAGTGGAAGTGATAGATTTTTTTCAAGAGAATGTCCTGCTTTAAGAAAAACATTGTCTTTTACACAAAAGTACCTCAGCTTACAGTTCCTTGGCTTTCAGCAATACAAACTTCATAGGATGGCTGGAGCATTGGCAAGTGTATATTGCTAAAACTTTATTCTTGGGCTGTCCACATTGTCCATCCATTTCAAAATAACACTTGAGCAGTGCAATACTAAATTACCACTACCACAAAAATGTAAAAAAGTAGATCCTCAATCGTGTCTGCTATCTAATAAATGAGCATCAAGACAAAATCAGAATGAACAGTAAACAATAGCTATCAGGTTGCACTTTTCGAAAATTCATAATGAAATAGCAGCACTTTACAACACAATTTTGAACTTGAGCTGTCTTATTTAATTCCAACATTTCTTAGGATTGCACCATGACAAGAAGTAATTGCTGAATGTTAATGTGGTTTTTAACAGCAACATCTTTAATGGTTTTGTTCTTGTTCCACACAACTGCCCTCTGATGCAGAAGAAAATCCTTCTGCATTCTACTGTCTTTTGCAAACATGGCTCAAACACAAAAGGGAACAGCTTCTCATCAGACTCCAAATTCTAGTTTGGAATTATAAAAATGTCCTTGACTTCAGGCACACCTTGAAATCTGTGATCTTACAGCTTTAACTTCAAGCTAGGAATCATGGTAACCCCACCATAAGGTCTGTAATTTCTGTTTTTATGGTGACAGTTAAGGTCCCAGTTGCTTGAAGGCAGAACATCAGAACAGCAGGATCAGTTGTTATATAACCAATTATATAACTGATATGTTAAATAAGAATTTCACTCCATTATAGTATAAATCACTAGTAGTAAAAGGACTTACTTCAGGTGAATTGGTTGTTACTCAACAGAGACACGCCTGTCAATCCTTTTTCTAAGGCGTGTGCAGGGGTGTTTGTAACAGCCAAGTGTTACGTGGCACTGCCAGTAGCTCAGCTTTGCAAAGCTCTACAAACAGCAATGCACGGATCACACAGTAAATGAGGGTTCTCCACATGAACATGTGTGGTGTTGGGGGTTTTTAAAAGCTCCTGTTGAGGTTGCAACAGTATTATAGAAGGTGATGATCATCAGTTCCCCGTAAAGCAGAGTTCAGGAGTTATTTGTCATGGGTTGTGCTGTGTTTACCTTGCAGCTCTGCACAAGTTGCTGGTGGGCTGCTGTGTTCTTGTTGGAAACAGCTGCATTCTGAGAAGCTGCAATAGTCTGAGTAGCAGCAGCTGCAGCTTGTTTAGCTGCAATCTTTGGAGAAAAAGAAAGTTAAATCAGTGGTGAAACTCTGAGTAATTCAGAGGATGAAATACACATTATAGGTAACTTTGACAGTAACAACATTGACAAATTAATGCATTTTATCCCTTAATTTGATTTGCCTTAAGGAAACCCAGGATTGCTCTTCTCTCAAAGTGAAAATGATTTGAACACTGTTATCCATCTCTAATACGCCAAAGAAGAAAAAGGCAGAACTAGAAGCATTCTATGCTCTTACTCTTTCATAGCTTATGTTTCAACAGGAGGACACAGAAATGTTCTAAACAGTTGGCTCCTCACAAAGGCCAGAGCAAACAGGCAAAGTGCACACAGTGTTTCACATTGCTGCATTGATACTTCTGAGCCACGACTCAAGGGAGCCAATTTCTGCTGAGATTGCTCTACGGCAAAAGCAAAGATCCTAAAATGACACAGAGGTACAAAGTACTGGTATTTCTGAGTCTAAAAGCATTTTGAAGACCTTCTTCAAATATCTCTGAGTGTTATTGTCAACATCTCCCTATTAGAAAATTAAACATACAATTTATCCAAGGTACTTCAACATGTACAACACCAACTGGCCCACCAAATACAAGCAAGCATGAAGTCTATCACACATTTTACTGCTTTGTAAGGCAGTATATGTTTTAACAGCAAAACAAATAAAACACTCTTTGTATAAAGCTTTCTTGCTTGCAGTTAGAAAATTACTGACATCAGCCTTTATTTCCTCAAGTACTCCTGACTTTTAGTTCTAGACAGATATAGGAACTTAATGGATTTCTGGAACATGGTCACCTTACTGCACTTGAATCAGACTAATGTAAAAATCACAGTTGCAAACTAGGAATTATGAAAAGTTTATTTTTTTAATGTCTTTTCTCTGTTTTAGTTGAGAATGTGAAGATCAAACCTTGCCTACAAGACAAACTCACATGGTATTTTATCCTTACTCCACAGTAAATTGCCCTTCTTCCTCCTGGCTGGGCCACCAGGTGGGATGTATCTTTTTACTTCCCTTTCTGCTGCTTGACTCTGAGTAATTTCCAAGTTTAATTGGATATGCTGCAATCCAACTACCTCCGTACAGAAATTCATAGGGAGCTCTATATCCTAGTAGAGTCACCAAGAGATACTGTGTGTAAATGGCACACCATACAGATAACCTACAACAGCAACGAAGCAATTTCAACTCAGTTGTTTAATTTTAGGACTAAGCCACCATCAAACACCTTCTGAATCAAATCCTTACACCACTTTAGCACATCTGTGATACAAGTTGCTCAGTTTTCTGAGGACTATGTTATGATACACTGGCATCTCTAATTCTAAGCCTTGTACTCTCGAACTGAGCTTATGGCACTGTCATTCTGTGCTTTGCACTTTCACTGAAATACGCATTTCTTCTTTCTTGAAATTATCTACAGGTACTAATTATCAAAAGGGAGCAAGCTGAAAATACAACACTGTCTGGTTTCCAACCTCTAATCTGTTGACAATTTTCTTCTTGATGGCATTCTGAGCAGCAGCATTTGTGGCAACCCGCAGTCCCTCTGCTGCTTCTCTGAGACGCTGCTGTTGATCCTCATTTTCAGGATTGGCTGCAGCTCCCTGCGCAAAATTTCCAAGCAAAACCCATAAGTTTGAGTAAAAATTATTGGAGAAAATGTAGATGAACATAAAGGCTTAAGGCAAGAATGCTGCTACATCAGCATTCATTTTCCTTAAATTATAATAAGGAAAGTTAGAAGAACACTGAAGTATTACAAAACTTCAAAGCAGAATGTCTGTTTCTAGTGGAAGGCTGTTACTGTCTATGTCTGGTACTTAGAAGAAGAAAGCTGAACATTTGCTTCATATACCACTTCAGGTGCTTGGGGAAAAGAGCCTTAAACTGCTTTTTAAACTGCTTCCCCAACGATCTGAAAGAATGTACTTGTATGAATACAGGTTTTTGAAAAAAAATCAGTTTTTAAAATTCCCAATTCAATATGCCTTTCAGTAACTGCAGCCAAAAACTTGAGGTTTAACACAGTAGGTTTTCTCCATCTGAAGTCTGAGAAAGTACTGGAAAGCCAAGGAAAGGCAGCCAGGCATGCAGGTCTTCTGGAGCCACAGCAGAATGGCTGGCCCTGCTGCTGTAAAAATGATTTCAGTGCAGGGTCTGGGAAACAATTCAAAGGACATATTCTTCCCTAGCAGATTGAAATAGGTTTTCAGCACATAACGGGAAAAAAAAGTTGAGGTATTTGCCTCTCTTGTGAGAACAAGGAAGGAGGGATGCAGAGGGGAACAACACAGGCAAGATTCCCCAGGTGGAGGAAACTGTTCCTTAAATAGAGGGGAGTTGTTCTGTAATGACTCCAGTAAGAGACTGCTGTGGTTCTGCTGTTCCTTTTGCACTGGTACAAGACCCTGCATCACAGCAGGGCTCAGGGCTGGTGCTAACAGCCCTACACGGCTTGAGTCATGACCACCATGCACACAGGAAAGCAAAAATTAGTGCAAGAAGAGCTTTTAAAACAAAAAAGATCCAGGTAGCTAATAAATAGTCTTTTGAAATGTACCTAGGATAAGTAATTAAATGCCAAACTTTTACAGGATAAGAGAAACCGTCTCTTCTATCAGCCAAATTCTATTTATAAATCCCACATACCGTCTCTGATTTGTGTATAGCCTTACAATTTTAAGCTGACAGTTCATTTTCCTGGTACCTTTGCAGCTTCAACCATGCGGGCTGTGGAATCTGCCAGGAGCTTTGCAGCAGCCAGAAGCTTCTTGGAGTTCTCCATGTCGATCTCTGCTTCGGCATCGGACCTCATGGCATTGACGAGATCAGAGGTGGCCTGAGCCAGCACCCTGGCCTGCCTCACCATTTCACCTGGGGAGCACAACTGCATTTTTACCTTTTCCTCTCTGCATTTCAGCCTGGGTTTCAAAATGCAGCATCGTTTCACAAGGCAACAATGAAGTTACATTTGGTGAAGTATTTTTTTACTTGAAAATGATACACATACGGTTCATGTAACTTGAAAGTTTCATAAACAAATCTTGGATGGCAATACAAATGACAGAAACCACTAGAGTGGAGATGAAAAAAAAAGTAGTGTTTGCAATCTGGATAGTAAGACAAAAAACATACAATCAGCATTTTTAGGTAATTTTGAATACACAGTTCAAGGGAAATCCTGTGCCAGCAAAGACTAATAATTTTGATTTCAAATCACAGCCATCAAATCACAGATTTCCCTCCTTCAATAAAAATTACTCGTCTTTCTCCTGTGTTTTTGGGGAATTATCTTTTGTCTAACATAAACTAAAAACTGTCAGAAAACACATAGCACCAATACGATGGTTTTAGCCAAAAGCATCTTGTTTCTTGTTCTAGAAGCTGCACTTTTTAGAAGCATCTCAGGAAAAAAAAGCAGAAATAAGTTTAAAAACCTACAACAAAATCTATGCATAATAAAGTCAATCACTGTGAAGTACTCACACAGGTACCCATCTTCAAATCTGGAGATGAGAAATTGCTATACAAGTCTATGAAGTGAAGCAGTGGCAGAAAACAGATAAAATACGACAATGTTCCTTTAGCACGGTATTGATTGTTTTCACAGAATATTTACTCTGTCTAGCACACAACTATGTGCACGTTGCTGATTTATATTATGGGCTGGATCATCGTGACAGCACTAGCTTAGAAGGAGAGCACACATCAGAGAAGGATTTTTATTTCCTTGACTTGAAAGGCGCACGTGTGAATCGCGGCGAGCTACTGCTCCTCAGAGGAACTCACCAGCGTCTCCCATGGAGCTGAAGATGCTCTCGGTGACACACATGATGGTGTCTGTGGCCTGGTCATAGCGCCCGATGGGCTCTCCCCTGCTGGCGAACTGGCGAACGTGCTGCAGGAGGTCATTGAGGGCCTGGCTGACGATGCTGGCGGCCGCGCTGACCTGCTTCAGTAACTCGCTGTCATCCGTGGCAGCCTGGCACGCCCGCACGCAGTTCTCCACAGAGCGGTCCACCAGCTTCCCCGCCTCTATCAGCTGCTCCTGACACACTGGGGAGCTGATGGTGGGACTCACCACCTGCATGGAGAGAGCACCCGGAGCGTTCAGAAAAGGGTTATCTAACAGAGTTCGTTCCCAAGGGCATTGGGAATACACAGCAGCGCTCACTGGACACGATGCTCTGCCCCTTGACAAGCACCACTGCCTCACCTTAGCACAAGCCACAAGCTGGGAAGTAGAGAGTGCACACTGGGTAGCAGCAGCAATGACCCTGTTCTGCAGCACCGTGTCCTCAGCCACCTGTGCTACGTTCTTGGCCTTCAGCACCAACATGGCAGCAGCGTTGGCAACAGCTTTGGCCAAGCTCATCAGAACATCCTGGTAAAGTAAAGGAAAAGCTCAGTCCACGACATCAAAACACACTCAAGTGGTAATTCCTGCAGTCGCTAAGTTCAAGTAATTTCTTCCCATTTCCCCACTTAAAATCCCACCCATATGCTTCAGTTTTTTAGTAGGATGGAGTCTTCCTAATGCCTGTACTGTTAAAATGACCTGGTTTTCCAGCAAAAAAATACTTCCAATACACTTATTTATAATTTCAACTTCATAGCAGGCAGAAAAGCTTGCATTTCAAAAATTATACCCACTACTTCTTGTTTGGCTTTTAGATATGATAAACCATCACTTTCCTTTCCCACCTTCTCCAACACTCCATAACATAGATAAGAATGCTTAGATTCTTTCTCTTAGTCAAGAGCTGTACTACATATTTAATTAGGAATACAAATGAGAACACTGATGAAGCTGGCACAGATTTACTTGTAGATGAAGTGGTAAAAATGGCCTGTAAGTTGTATTAGCAGACAGTGCACACAGTGCACTCCAGAGGTCTATCTGCTGCTGAAAAGTACCTTACCTTGGTTCTGGTGCAAGCCTGTCCTTGGCATTCAGTGAAAAAATCCCAACATGTTTTTTACAGAGCAGTTAAGAGCAATGGTCTTAAACTGACAACAGCAAACACTGTTAAATCATAAGGCATTATGATTTTATAACTGATACTACTATTCATTTTAAAGAAAATTTTGTTTGTAATACAAATTTTTCTTCTACTCAGTTTACCAACAGATTTTATTAACTTCTGGTTTACATGTACACATATAGACACAGCAAACACTTACATAAAACCCACTATATTTAATGACAAGTAATAGTGCAAAAAGCTCTCCATGAAGCATGAGAGCATCTGTATGATGCACAGAATGAAGTAGGGGTTTCTATGAAATCAGCACTCTGTGACTGTGAAATTAAAACCAACTTCAAAATGGATTCACCTCAACTAGCACAGAGAAACTGCAGCATTTTCTAGCCACACTTTGGGTGGTTTTATGCAGGGACCTCCTCACTACAAAACTGCACAGTTCTGACAGTGACAAATAACCCTCTCATTACCTGGAACCTTTCATCTGTTTCGTTCTCTCCAATTTGTCTCAGTAGCTCCCCACTTGCTTGTCCAATGCTTCCAGCTGCAGTCAAAACTGTCTGTCGAGGCTGGGAAGAGGTAACAGGGAAATGCCTTAATTCAACGAAAATGAGCTTTACTTGAATTTAAAATTTCCTCAAGGAACTTCTGCATTAGTGTGCAAGCATTATGGCCAAAAAAGAGGGAACCTGAGAAGTTTTCTAGACTTGCCTCTCCTGAAGTAGGTTGCACAGCCTTCAGCAAGTCTGAGACAGCACCAGCCAAGGTTCGAGCAGCTTTCAGGAGGTCTTCTCCACTTCCAACTTCATCATCCATGAGAGCAGCAAGCAGTTTCACACCTTTGGACATCTCCGTGAGGTTGGAGGAGATGGTTGTAATTGCACATCCCACAGCAGTGTAATCAGTGTCAACTGGGTCCCCTGCAGGGCAAATGTTTTCCAATGATCAGAATGCTTTAGTGGCTAAAAGGGAAACGGGGGCAGCTACAACAAGCTGGTGTATCCCTCTGGTGAGGGATAAAACAGACATTTCAAGACAGCCTAGCAATGCCTACTAAGTAATTTGTCACTTAAAAAAATTAGACTGCTATAAGTTTTGATTTCTACATTTCTTCTGCAATAATCTATCCTCTAATAGAATTTCTCTTCATTCAATGCAATTTGCTATGAAGTCCACAGTTTCAGCCTCTTTCAATACTGAAAGAACATGAGGTAATACAATCTTGTTCCCTTTAAGCCACTTGCAGCTCTCTCAACTTGTAATTTGCTGAAAAAAAACCACTGTCAATAAAAACAATCTCTTCTTAACAACTGCCAGATCAATGAGGCTTTCTTGTAGTAACCTTGCAAACACTCTCTACTTTGTTGGATAAGTAAGCTACATTTTATCTTCACTGACTGTTACACCTTTAGAGAAACTAAAGATACAAAAAATTGTGTTGGGAGGGACACCAAGTTTGTTCCACACATCAATGCACTTAGCTACTCACGTGTTTTATAGAAAATTTTCTGCAGCTGCCCCATACTCAGTTCATATGTTACTTGATTTAGATGGACAAATAGTTAGGAGACTGCAAAGAAATCCTTCCCATTGAAATTTACCTGCTGTCAGGTTAACAACAGATGCAGTTCCTGCAGTGATTGCATCGACCTGAGAGTGTATTTCATGTTTTGATTCATCAACCTTGTTCTGAACCCATACTCTTGATGCCTGAAGAGCAATAACAAAAAGAATTAAGGACTGCAGTGAGGTTCTGTAACACAAGATATTACGTACATCTCCCATTCCTTTGTGAACTTTTAAAAGTGAAACAGAGGACAACCAGCAGGCCCTTAAAGTGAAACATGAAAGCAAGCATTTTCTCCTGCTGATTGATTCACTACAGATTTGGTCTCACATTTCAACAGCTGCCCTTTTACGGTAAATGTCATAAGCAAGGCTAAACACTCCTGACTGACAGGCCCCCATAAGCAATAGCCCTCTGCTTCTCTCCTCCTGCCCTAATCTGGATCAAGAACAACAGAATCATATTTTGTTCTTCTGTTTCATGTCTCTGGGAGGCAGTCAGTCCCACCATTAATATTGGCATAGTTTGTGTTTCACTGTACATATGGCCACAAAACAACAGCATTCCAGGCGTGTCTATGCAAGGAATTCTGCTGCATCTGATCTCAGGAGACTGATCAGAGTGAGGTGGAACACTGTACATGGATTCCTTAAAGACAGCACAAAATTTTTACCCTATTTGAAAAGCTTTAGCAATATCACTTCAGATCTGGGGACAATGACTAAACTGGTCTGTAAACACCCCAAAGCACTAAAGCTCATTTCTGTGTGGATCAGAAGAACTCACCATGTCCTGCCCCAGAGGTGGCAGGTTATCCACTTCACTGAGGTCGGCCTGTGCCTGCTGAACCGCGTGCATGCTGGTGTTGATGGTCCCCATCAGGGCCTGCTGAGCTGAGGTCTGCAAGGCAGAGCAAGGCAATGGTTGTGCTGTGTTCCAGGGGGCACTTCAAGCACATTTTACACGTGCATGAAGAGACCCTGAGTGCCAGCACCCAGTAACCACACCGGGCCGTCTCAGAGAGCTGCCTTTCCCCTGGCACAATGGAGAAAGCAAAGCTCTCAAACTTCTCACAGTCTTGATTCTGCTTAGGCCATTTTACACTCCTTGGCACTTTCACACACATATAAAGTGCTCAGCTTTCTCAGCTCAAACAATGGCCAACAGACACACACAAACCCCCTGAGCTGTCTTACTGACCTGCATTTGAGCAACATGAAAACTCAATTTGCTTCTAGGAGGTCATTACTGATTTCCTGGAGAGATCATTATTTACTGCCTCCCAGTGCAATCAAGGACAATTCTAAAACCAAATTGTCATCAATATGCATAAGCTAACAGAAAACTGAAGGGGTCTAGGCAGAGCAGGATGCTGTCTGGATTGGGTGTCTGTGGCAAGGTTTTGGCTGCAGGGGTGGCCTGTGGCAGAATTAGCCAGGGGCTGCCCCACACTGGGCACAGCTGGTTTCAGACAGCTCCAACAGACCCAGCACAGCTGAATGCAGCAGCCAAACTGGTGGTGCCTGTGGGAAAACATTGGTGAGAAAGGGCAGTGAGGGGAAAAAGGAGTTCAAGAAACAACCTTGCAAATGCCAGTGCCTAAGAGGGATATGGAGGGGATGCTTAAGACAGCAGAACTGAGTTTCCTTAGCCTGTGGGAGAGAGCAGAATGAAGCAGGTATTTCCCTGCAGTCTGTGGAGATGGCTCTGTGGGGGCAGATACCCCCTTATCTGCCCTGCAGACCACAGAAGAGCCCATGCTGCAGCAGGTGGGGATTTCCCTGAAAGGAACTACAGCCTATGGAGAGCCTGTGCTGGAGCAGGGCCTTGCCAGGAAGGAGCCCAGTGCTGGAACAGGCTTTCCTGGAGGGAACTGCAGCTCACAGGGGACTCCCACTGGAGTCAGTTTATCCTGAGTGACTGCAGCCCACAGGCAGGCCATGCTGGAGCTGGGGAAAAGTGTGAGGAGGAAGGAGAAGCAGAGAGGGGCTGTTAGAACTTGATCACTTGTGAGCAAGGAGCAGAAGAGTCAGAAATGAAGGAGTGAAGTTGTGCAAAAAAAGGGGGTGGGTGAGAAGGGTTTTTAGTTTTCATCTGTTTCTCACCATCTAACTGTGACAATAAATTAAATTCATTTTCTCCAAGCTGATTCTGTTTTGCCCATGAATATACCTGNAGTTGTGCAAAAAAAGGGGGTGGGTGAGAAGGGTTTTTAGTTTTCATCTGTTTCTCACCATCTAACTGTGACAATAAATTAAATTCATTTTCTCCAAGCTGATTCTGTTTTGCCCATGAACTTACCTGATGATCTCCCTGTCTTTATCTTGACTTATACTGATATAAAACTTTTTGAAATCTTATTTATCTTCCATACACACTTCTTTGGTTGAGGAGTAGGAGTGAAAAAGCAGCTGAGCAGGCACCTGGCAAACAGCCAAGGTCAATCCACACAGACTATACTTCTAGTAGTACGCCATGACCTTAAGCATTGATTATATTCTCTAAATGCTGTTTAGGGCTTGTAAAAGTCTTTCAATTTAAATGAAAAAAAAGCACTATCAGCCAGCTAAAAAATTTCTACTTCGGTGGGCTAGTGATAAGCTAAAAGTAAGCTTTATCCTTAAAATCACTTACTTTTGCCAGTCTTTAAACCTTTCTTTTTTCCCTTTGAATACTAGTTTTAACTACTTAGAAGTAAAGAGAAGGCTGGAAGAGCCTGCTTTAAAGAAAATGAGGAAATAAGTCAAAATGTGACACACTAAATATTTAAAGGGTACTCAAAACTTATGTTTGCTAGAACAGTCAGGAAGTTACAGCCAGGACTCCCACTCTTAGCCATGTGTGTAACATGCTGTTTCTGACCACTTGCTGCACAGACACGTTTCACACACAAAACAAGGAGGTTTCTCACGAGTGGGGGCATATGTCCTCTGTGCATCTGGCCAGTTGTGACTTGCTGCTGGGGAGAAGGCATGATGCCAATGTTGAAAGTCTCGGGGCCGCTGGAGCCCGAGCGCATCACGGCCGGCAGTGCCACGGAGCCGTGCTCCACCTTCCCGGTCCGGTTGAACTGCTGCTGCAGAATGGTGGATCTGGGAAAAAACATCCAACACAGACTCAGTGAGATCCTGCAAATAGACTTCTGACAGCTGTTCTTCCTCTAGGATTTAGATTGTGTTTCACAACTTTTGGAGAAGCTGGAAAATTTTATGGTTTTTCTTTCTAACATATTAGAAACAAGGGCTTCAGGTAGATCAGTTATTAATAGCACTAATGAGCAGGCACCAGGGAAAGATGACAATGTGTGGTTTGGTTATACATGACACATATATACATTATACATGATACTTTACCCCTTTTAGATGCATGGCAGACAGAACCAGAACAAGGTTTATGCCTTAACAACTGCTTTGTTTCAGCTGCATCACAGGCTGATCAACAGAAAACAGAAGCATGAATCTTGTGGAGATGTCTTTTGCAAGAACTCCCTAGAACTGGAAAACTTTTTTTCCCCTTTATACAAACAAGCACACACAGTACTTGCAAATAATCTGGCAGTCGATCCGATAATGGGCTGGAGAATAATAAATAAAGTTACTGCCATCCACGGTCATGAAGTGCTTTGCCAGATATACTGCTCATATTTAAACATAGTTCAAGCCTTAATAGCCAGAAGCATTGACAGAAATTCAGGCTTTAACAACAACACTCTGCTGAGGAAAAAAAAAGTGATTTCAACTGTGAAAAAATATTCTATTTATCTACTACAAGTTTTGGGCTTCTCTGTGTTAGCAGCACTTAGCTAACAGTATATTCTGGAAGTGATTTGGAAAGGGCCGTGTCAAAATAAAGCCCATCTGAACATGTGTGATCCATCAAGAGTCGAAATTTCCCATAAGGCCACATGAAGTATCTAACAAGTCCATCTCATATAAACTGTATGCTTAACAATAAATCAAATGGACTTTTCACACACACACTGCTGACACTGCCACCCTCAAGAGTTCCAAGAAAAGAGTGTAGTGGCTCATTATAACTTAAAATGCCACAAATCCGTTCGAGAGTTATTGTCTCACTGCACAGAAGATTCGACATTCTTTTTCAAGAGTGTGGCCAGTCCTGTGCTAACTGAATATAGCAAAACACAGATCTATGTTTTGCTATATTCAGTTACTCTCCCATCAAAAGCATAACCTGACCTACTTGTACCAGACCCTGACCTCTATCCACACCACACATCTGATGGGTTTGGCTGGTGAAATAAGGCAGCTCTGCTCATAACACTGTGTACATCTAAACTGACAGGAGTCAAATCTTCTGGAAACCATGCAACTAGCAGACACAAGCAACTAAAACCTTGGAAATCATACATGAAGATGAAAAAAACCCTACAATTTTCAGCTCTGCTTCATTATCACCCTCTCTGCCCCAGCATTTTACTGAACTACAGCCTGAGTGCTTTTGTTCAAGGGTCAAGTTAGAACAAACTGGTGCCACTGCTGGTTGCCCTGACCAACAATTTTGTGACAAATACCTGCTCTTCAATCCTTGAATGAAGCTAGGAGCCTGCTGAATTGCCTGGGGATAGCACTTCCTTCTATTAAAATACTCTGTAGAAAACCATTCTTTAACAGTAATAACTGTCCTACTTCATTTGAAAAAGCTGCTGCAGCTAAATGTGGTGCTCTTAAAGACAGACCATTTCCTCCTGTTGCATGCACTCACTTCTTAGGTGAAACAGATTCTTCCAACATGGTTGACTCCTCATCACCTTCAAGCCCAAATCTATCTTTACTCTGTTTCTGGAGGGGGGAAAAAAGATAAGTTAAACAATGTGTGTTGGTTTTTTGCTTTCTCTCCACCATTTCCTTGCTGTTTATCACAAACCTAATCAAATCACCTGTAGAGCCTTGGCTGGTGCTGAACACCACGCTGTTGGGCAGTGAGTGACAATACTTCTCCACTGGAGAAGAGGTGCTCTTCAGCATTTAACAGCCCAGGTTCTAAACTCTGGCAGATGGAGTACATAAAGCAAAAAAGTCTGCTGGTGCCTTTTTGAACAAAGGTGCTGAAATGTTACTGTATGGTGCTACCTACCAGTAGGAAATGCATATCCATAAGTAAGGACAATAAATCGAGTACTGTCTCCAAGGTGTTTTATCACAGATACTGTAATGTTCAGGACACTCTGACTTTATGAGGCAGGGGTTTTTTAGTGCTAAGAGAGATTTGTAAATAAACATAAGGGCAGTAAGCCTAAACCACTAGAAATATCAGGAAACTACAAATCATAGAAATAGTGCCTTATAAAAAGAGTCTATTTCTACTTGTTGCCTAGTGCAGAGAAACTGTCTGCTTTCCACCTTGCCACATGATTTGCAGTTTGAGTCCACATAGATGAATACAAATAGAGGAGTATCCACTATGACCTTGGGTACATTTAAGAGGAACTCCTCATGCACACCTGTATGAACACACAACTTTGGAGAAAGAAGTTGTTACTATTAAAGTTTGATTTTATGCATGAACTGAAACTCCCTATTTCTAGTCAGGATTGTGCCTTACTTCCATAATAATGTGAAGCAAAAAAAACCTACTGTTTTTAATTTAGATATAAGCTGCTCAAGTTCTGGGTTCCCTGTCACCTGATTAAGGACCTATCACTAAAATTGCAGAATATGAGGGTTTGGGTGGAGGCAGGGAGGACACTGTATTAATAACACTTGAGCAGACAAAAATGTACCTACCAATGCACACCAGAGAAAATGAGTTAGACCAGTCCAAAACACACCAAGTATTAACAATATACAACTGAGAGCAATAAACTCCCCTTTGAGGCATCCATCACACAGGTAACATGGGCTTGATGACTGTGAAGTGCAGCTTCTCATATGAATCATGGGTGTTTATGCTTTAACCTGTTCCTAATTCATTCATTTTAAACTGGCTGTGTCAGCAGATGGCAGAGAAAAAAAAAAATCAAAGGACTCAGAGTGGAAATTCTCACATTTGTATTCTATCAAGACAGAAGGTTGCTTTCATTTGGCACTAGAGAGCAAAGCTACTTTTGAATCAAGTTTTAAACCATCTACAGAAACCTGCAATTTATTTGATTTTTATTAAACCTGAGCCTGACAGCCTCAGAGAAAAAGGCATGTGGTGAATTCTGTGTGATGAATTCTGGCAATTCTCCTCAACCTCTTATTACATAACACTTGATGTTGCACCCTACACTGTTCACATGAACAAAGGCAACACATTCTTCTGGGCTGCTTTGTGATTTCTTACTACTAAAATCTATTACAGTAAATAACGATGTAGTTTGGTTGAACATCAATAAGGTAAAAATTTGACAAGAAACAATCAATGCTGTTTGGAACACCTCACTTTTCTACACAACATGCCTAGAATGTGACCATTCAGCTCCACGTTTGTTGGCAAACTTGCCATTTTTTGCTGTTGCACTCGCTTGCTTGGGAATATTCTGAATACTGGAGATGTGTATCAGCTCTTCCTCTCTCCTGTCAGGCACATTTCATACAAACAAGTTTCAAGGCAGTCTGACCTCTTCACAAACACTGATTTTATCCCTCTCTGCACAACTGAGATCTAATTCTTTGCTTTACTAATCACAGTGTTTTTAAAGCAATGTACTGCTAAGGCTTTTTGGTTTGTTTTTCTGGCTAAAAAACTTGCTCAGTTTTGGTACATTACATACAAGAGCACCTGGACAACTATTGTGTAGTTCTTGCTGTAGTTTTAAATACTATTTCTAGGGTAATTTCTTCCCACCTGATTCATCATTTTGGATCATAGCTTAAAAATCCATAGCTGAAGCTTTGGACTCTTCCCTGGATATACACTCACAGACAGCAGATCACCCTCCAGACAGAAAAACAAAGTCCAGGAGTGCTGCACTGAGCCTGATCCATGTTAGTGATGTAGTAAATAGCCTTGATTTTTCCAGAAGCAGTGCCTTACTTGCAGGTAAAAATACATAACATCAAAACACAAGATACAACACTGACTTCATGAGAAAAAACCCGTAGTTTGCACATATTTGAGGTTTTGCATTGGCTTTTTTGCTACGTGCCAAGATGTTAATACTGTACCTTCTTTAGGATGATATCAATGTAACCTGCAATTAATTGAGAGATCTGTTCTCCTTCAGTGGTCTGTACTGAGTAATAGCTTTCCTGATATTCACCAAAATCCTGAGGGGGAAAAAACCCAAAACCTATTTGAAAATGCAAAGTAAGTAAATGAAGAAACATTATCACACATGAGTGAGAAAATTCAAATTTTAAAATGGTATAGACATTTTATTATATCCAACAATAAGTTCAACTTCTCCAAGATTCTAAACCAGTCTGTATGGGGGACTGAGGGAGGAGAGAAGAATGCTTTTTATTTCAGCTTAATCACAGATGTTTCATAAATTGAAACACACAAGAGATATTTCATGTAACTTTATCAGATTCAGTCACTTGAGGATGAAGAATTTTTTTTTTTAGAATTTAATCCTAGAGCATTACCATCCATGCAACTGGGAATTAGATACACATTGATCAAGTGAATGCAATTTTCTAACCTCTGCCTCTTGCTCCATCACTTTAAACAACCTTTTTATATCCAAAACGAATATGCAGTGGTCTCCTATGGACCAAATAATTAACAAAATATCACACTCATGAAGCTTCTCTAAATTGGTAATTGATGAAGAATTGAATGATCCATCTGACTTTACTTATGTTCATATCTTGCAAGTCACAAAGCACATTATCAATGACAAGCACCATAACTGTTCACACAAGTGTGAATAATAATGCTTTCTTAACTGTTTCAGTAGTTAGGCACAAACCAGATTTAACCAATGGTTTGTTAAAACATTTCAACAGTACTTCTGAGGAACTGGTCTGTCTAGCAGCACCAAACTAGAGATGGAACCTGGACTCCAGTATGAGCCAATTTATTACTTGAGGACTCAGTGACTCTATACAATTCCAAAAAAATACAGACAGCACAAGTTACAGTACAGAAACTGTTCCAGGTCTCCTTGCCACACAGACCCCTTGTCCTCTGAATATGCACAGAAAGATTACCAGAGTGAAGCTTTTAGGTGAGGCAGCCCAGCGTTTCACAGTTGTCAGTGGCCATTCCTGCAACACTTCCTTGGTCTTCTCATCCACACGCATCACCGAGTCTTTGGTGACCCCCAGCAAACGAGGAACCAGCTTGTTTTTGCCTTTCATTTTTTCCTGTAACAAGGTTGTGGAAGATTGTTTTCCATACAAATGCAGCTTTCCACAGCAGAAAGGAAAAACAAGCTAAAATATTCTGAAAAAAGGAAGCAACTGGCATGCAGCCAGTGGCAATTTAAAACTCCAGGCTTATTTTGTCTGTTTACAGACAATGGTTTTCAAGCAATGCATTAAGAAGCTCTGGTCTTTAGTGCGTTTTATGATTCAGTTTGAAATGCAATCTCTCTTCTCACTCCTCCAGGAAACTGAAATGCTTTAGTGGTTGAGGTAACAAACCTTTGCTTAGTGAGGGATCTGAGGAAATCCATAACCAAGGATACAGGATGGTCACAGCAAGAGCTACGTTACCTTAACAAGAAAAAATGACACCCCATAGGTGCGCAGGGAACGGGCCAGCTTCACATACTTCACTTTGGCTTCTATTTCAGTCATCTCACCACAGTTTTTGTGCTCCTGTAAGAGAGTTCAGTACCAATTAGGCAAAACCTGTGCTTTCTGGAAACAAAGAAAAAAAGGGTACAGCTTTTATCTCCTTCACCATACTTAGTTAATAATCATTACAATTAGAATATTTGAAAAAATACTGGGTAGAAATGTTAGCAAACCTATCATATAATCCCTCGCATCAGAGAAAATAAACAACCTGGGCAAAGAGAAGACTCCTCTTTGACCATCGACCATTCAATCTGTGCCTCAGGCCATGCACATTAAACCACTTCTGACACAGTTTAAAATTCTAGGTATTCCTGCTATTTGACACCATTAGGTTTCATACAATTAATGCCTCTTCACACAGCTTTTAAAAGTCATTTAAGTGTACCTGCACCCTTTTTTTCCCCTCAGAAACAGATCATTTATTTCTGCTTTGTGCCCAAAACTTCTGATTCATGACAGTGACGCCTTAGGATTTTTAGCTTCTATATTTTTCATGTAACTCTGGAGTTACTGGTCTCGCATCTTAGACAAAACAATTTCTCTCTAGGTGTGAAACTCAAGGACACCTCACTGTCTTAGGCCCCAAAAAATGCAAACAGCAGAGAAATTAGGAGGCAAGCTTGGGAAGGATGATTTCATTACCTAAGGTTATAATTGGAGGTCTAACCCCAACATGCAAATGGACCAAAAACTGTAAAGCATGACCTATTATCCATTTTGGGTGCAGCCTTGGGTGGGCTCTGACTGCCCTGAATGTACTGAGAAGGCCTTTGAATAAATATTTGCTTTTTATTCTCTTAATTTTGTCTAGCCTCTATCCTAGGTAAGCCCAAGAAAAGGCATCAACAGCCTCACACCTTGTACTTGGCCATTTCTCATGTCTTTTAGGTACTTCCAATAGGCCTTTTTTGCCAGTTGCAATATTATCCAGAATTTTTTTCCATCACATAGAAATAATTCTATAGTTGAGGAACAAACAATGATTTTTCTAAATAGTTCGCCCTGAAATACTCACCTAAGTGTGTCTTGTAACCCAATCTCTATTTATTATTTAAACAATTTGCTCATTAGTAGCCTTGATTGCCTGTAAGTAACAACAGGCACCCATCTTATGTATTCAAACTTCATTTCAGCATCTACTCTCCTATCCCAGACCACTGTGTTGAAAACCTTACCCAAATATCTGGCTAGTTAAATCCCGTTCGTGGGATTCCCTGTCCCACCCCATCTTCCTCTCACGTGCTTCCGAACTGCTGGTTGCCACCTCTTTCATGCTGACTGATGGCAGCAGGGGGAGCACCAGGAACATGGGAAACGCCTTCCAACTCCACTTGTTCCCACCTCGACAGTGTGGGAGCTTCCAAGAGGGAGCGCTGGGAGGAGCAACTGCAACTCCAAAAACCTCTTGCAGCCCAAGAAAACACGCTGCTCCTATCTGTCAACTTCAGCACAGAGCACACAGCCAGGATCCCAAAAGGGCAAGGAACACAAATGTAGTCACTGCAGATGGAACATTTGGTGAAAAACATCTGCCATGCTGCAGAATCTTATGACTTGGGAAACAGCTGGGTTATTTTCAAAAAGACAGCTCACATATTGACCTTGCTGTTGAATCTTGGCCCAGATCAGTGCCCTCACCGATGAGCTTCTGGTCCATGCACTAAAGCACGTAATGATTGAAATGACCCATGGGTCATATCTGACATGGGCAAAAATGCCATGCTATGAACAGCAGGGTCACGATACTCAGAAGTGAATGAATCTGGTTTTTGTTTCAACTGCAATGTCACTGCACCACCTAAAGGTGCACAGAAAAGCGTTTGACATACTCACCTACAAGGAAGTACTGAAAACTCCAGGTAGAACAGACTTACTAAGTTACAGAATTCTTCAGCTGGGAGTGCAGCAGGCAAAAGAAAGGACATGACCTGTTCCCACTCCTGAACTTGTCTCCCCAGCTGAGATCACAGGTCTCTGGTGTGTCCTTTCAGAAGCCAGATGACTTTATCTCACCTGCTGAACTCAGAGTTCTCCAACTTCCATTGTATTGCCAAACTTGTGTTTCAGTGGGCAGAGATACCTGCTGCATCTACAGTACTGAGACTCTGAGACCACTTCTAACAGTATCAGCATGTTTTACCATTTTATACTCAACTGCTCCAGTTTTGTACCATGGGGTGATTCCCACATACCCCACTGAATTCAATCATTAACAAGCAGAATTGAGGCTCACGTTTGAAATTACAACTGGCTTTCCTAAACATGTGTCTATTTTAGCACAAATATGCATCTTTATATTTCAACACAACTGATAAAAAGATCTTAAGAGCACTGAATTTTCACTCTCTCCCTTTAACAAAGCACATTGGATAACCATTAGTGAAGAAAAAAAGGATCAGGACAATATATCTGCTGAAGAAATAAAATAAAAGCTAACAAATACTTAACAGATGCACCATTTTCTGATAGCTATACAGTTCAAGTATATACAAAGGAGACACCTGGGACATCTCAGACTTTTCTTATAAAGGTAGTGAAACTATAGTAGTTTTTTCAGCCTCATAATTACCTGAAATATTCTCTTTTCAGCCCCTCTTTGTTTGGTATATTCTTTAGGCAGGAATTCTTTCAGGCTAGGGGGAGGAAAAAAAAAATCCGAAGTTAATGGTTCCTTCATGAGGAGGGATGTTCTACCTACAATCCAGATATTTTCTCTACAAACATAGTTTCACTTTATTCTGCAGTTTTTTAATGGAGCTAGCAAAAATAGTGAAAATATCTTACAATTTTGCCTTCTTTAATCCCTTAAATTACACATATTAGAATGGACATTGAACTCAGTTTAAAAACAGCTAATAGCAAGCAGTGCTGATTTAACTTGATTTACACTGAGTTTCATCTTCCAGTTCCTTAAAAATTATATATGAGTGCCAACTCATGATTGTTTTTCATTAGCATAAAAGTGTTCTTCAAAAATACAGCTTAATTCAGCAAACCAAGTTAGATTCAAGAATTGAGCTCAGCATCAAGCTCAATTACCATTTGCAGATTTTTTCTATCTGCCAGTGTGCTTGCAAAGAAGTGGAGCTGTGCAGTTTGAGGTGCTCCTTGCCTATCTGCAGATCAACAGTGCGAGCTCTTTATTAGATATTCTCTCAGCAAGTTCAGCCCCAGGACATCTCTGTAGGTGCCATGCAAAACTACATCTGTACCATGAAGGGCACGAAGCAGGACTACTTGAAATTGGATAGTTTAATGCTTTCACAATTTACTTTGGCACGAGCTTCAAGGGAATTCCCACAACCAATACCAACGTCTTAGCAAGATGCAGGCAATTATCTTCATCTGTGCCAAGAATACTTTAGCAATGACAAAAAAGGATACTAAAGGTCTCTCTACACAAACGTATTGTAGACATGGCAAACTAAGCTAAGCTCTTTGCAAACAATTTCATGAAATACTAGTGCTATTCTGCTCCGTGCTGTTTTCTGTATGAGCTGACAGATTCTCCTTAAGGGAACCAGTAGCATCTTGAGGTTTCAGTAGTAAGTGACTGGATGCCTCTCAAATGTATTGCACATATTGAGCTAGAGCACACAGTTTAAATAAAACAAAAACACTTTCTTACTTGAAAAGAATCAAAGTCTATGCACCAAACAGTAGAAAATATTTGGATGAAACTTTAAAAAGAGCTTGCTCTTTTTCAAGGGGATAAAAAGCCCAAAATAAACGAAGAAGTTTTTTTCTGAAAGGATGAGAGATGCATCTTCAGAAAAAAAATAATGAGAAATTAACTACATTATTTCTATATATCACTTGGCTCACTTAGACTCACAAAACAAAAGCATGAGGTTTCACAAAAAGGCAGTCATGAAGGCTATGTAATATAAATCCATCAACACTAAATCACAAACATGTACACTTCAAATTAGGAGACAATGACCAAGGAGTTACAGTTCTGCAGCAGGTTCATCTACAGAGGACAAACTGAATTACTTCTAAATCAGAAATGCTTAATTTTATGAAACTGATTAAACACCAGGACAGAAAGCAATTACTCTTGGTTACCTGCCAAGTTTGGTTCTAATACAATCAAAGCCCTAAATGAAAATAAAACAACAGCAGAGAAAATGCCCTGCAGAACATAAGAAGGTTCTAAATTTTGGAATTCTGGTTCAAAATGGGTTCCACTGGAATTCCATTCTCTAATATATGGTTCAGTTATTACTACCTTTCATTTCTATTAGGACTTAAAAATGATAATGCATATTATATGACTGATGACTATTTTGTGATGGACTCCAAACTATTCAGCATTGCATACAAAGTAGAAGTATCATCCAGCCAGCAGTTTCAGTCCACCATAAAACACACTTACTATATGGGAGTTTAAAAGAGAAAAAGAAACTTTCCACTGAAAAAACAAGTAGTACATTTGAAAGTCCTAGAAAAATTTAAGCAACTGAATGCTGTACAGCAGTTTGCAAAAGCCACTGGTTAAGCTTGTGGGGAAATTACTGCTTTAAAAATTAAAAGCAACTATTTCTGGGAACACCTAACTCTTGAAATCATTACCATGACACAACATTAGCTTATCATGAGATAATACCCCAATGGTTTTCTGCAGGAATACTCCTCAGTGAGTGAAGGAAGAAGGGAAGAATAAGCAGACAATGGACAAATCCCAGAGAAAGATTGTTGTATAACTGGTCACAGTTCTAGGAAATGAAAACCAGGAGTAAACAGATGCTGTTACACTGGGCCCCTGTAATTCTTAGACATGAGTAGTTCTAATAGGAAAGGTTCATGGGCCAATCAGGAGGAGACAGTAAAAAGGGAAGCTGATAATTAATTGGAAGTGAAAGGTGTTTATTCACATAACTGAACCGCTACTTCAGGAATATTTTTCAGAAGTGAAGTGTTTCAAACAACCAATGCTGCAGCACTGCACGTTCCACAGCAAGACACCACTTCAAAGTGATTCCCTGAGACTCTGTAAACCCCAGAGTGGCTCATGAAGGAAGCCTGAGGCAGCACTGAGCACTCTGTCAGTGGAACGGGACAGAAACCAAATACACACCCATTGTTTTGTGCCTCCAATTAAGGTGTTTATGAGCCTCATATGTAGGCAAGACTTGATGGACTGTGCAGTAAATAGATCTCTTTTACTTTCTTATATTGCTTTCCTCACACTTCAGCCCTCAGTTAATTCTACTGCAGGTAAACCAATCAGCAAATCAAAACCAGTAGAAAAATGGGACATTTAAACTTCAGTCAAACTTAACTTGCCCTGCTTTCAGCAGTAAACTAAGTATCACAATAAAGATTAAAGGATGAGCCATTTGTAAGCAGAGCTTCTGTCCATGCCTGAAACAAAGAATTCACTTCTAGAATTCCATTCATACAACACCCTGAGAGGGTGAATCTGAACAACTGATTAATGCCACTAAAAAGTTTGGAAAATTTAACCTCAACACACAGCAGTATTCACTTTATTCAAATGACAAAGCACCTTTCCACTCTTGTACTTTCCTAGTACTGTGTACTTAGCTGGCACTCTGGGAAGAGCCAGTGTCCTGTGCTGTCTCATAAGCCACTGCCAAAGGTCCCCTCATCACCTGAGGTTGCTAATTTGTGCAATAAGGCTCCTGTCACTGGGAGATTTGCTACTGAAAACACACTGAATCTAATTACCTCTGCTTGGAGTAATAAAATGTGCTTAACCTGTGACAACTCAACATTAGTTACACTTGAGGTCACCCAAATTTAGAAGTTATAAGTGTTTACTCTAAAAATCCAGGTTTGTGTTTGTGTTCTACGTGAGGTCCAAACTGGATCTGTGCTTGAAAGGCTCCAAATTCACAGGCCTTCTCAAAGGAGACAGGATGGGAACCATTCAGAATGTCGTCACGAGCCTAGAGGAGATAAACAAAGGCATGTCAGGGACACCCAAAACAACTATTCCATCTCAAATTCCTTGAAAACTTGAATACAGCCAGCAACACACACTTTTCCTTCTGAAAGTCTGTATTATTTCATTCTGGATGTGCATGTGACTAATAAAACAAAGGGCTAGATTATTTAATTGTGAGTATCTATGGAGACTTATTGAAGCTATGATTGTAACAGCTTTGATCAAGAAGAGAACTTGACAGCCATTTCCTGATGCATGTGTAAATAAAATACAGCACACACATACACTGCTGTGTATGCACACACATATATACAGATACATGTCTGTGCATAAAAAAGCATTGAAAAAATTGAAAAAGCTTCCATCCCACTGTCTCATATAAGAGGGAAAAAGATCTCTGCAACTAGTAGGTAAAAATCTAAATTACTATTAGAGATATGGCAACAGTGTTTTTCTTCCTCCTGTGTAAATTTGGTGGTCATTGAAGATGACAGATTTTATAGCTCTGGCAATAGAAGGCTCACCTATCCATAGACAAAGCAATGACAAAGCATTATCAACACATACTGTCATAACAACAGCCTGAATGAAATATTTTAGTGGCAGAACAGCTCAGCGTGAAAGTCTTCTAAAATACTTAATAAGCAACAGAACAGCTTTATCTTTTGCCACAGATTTTTTAAATGCAATTTAGAGCAACATCAAGTATAATAACAGCGCATTCCATTAAACTTTCTCTTATTTTTTTTTACTGAAAAAAATCCCCCACATTTAACAGAGTTTAAAAGCCTGGGTTTTTTTTCAGACTGAATTGCAGGCAACTGCAATGGCACCTTCAGTTAAATACTATCTTCTGCATAAAGCTCCTGGCTTTGCTAAGGTATGTACAGTCCCTCTAACAGTTTAGGGAACTTGTCTCGATGGACTCCTACTGTGTTACAGTACATGGTCCCTTTTGACAGGAAGCCTGCCTGCCTTGTGTGCTGTCTGGGTTGGACTGGAAAGGAGTGCAGAGGAAGCTCTCTCTCTCTCTGATCAGGCAGAAGAGAGAAAGACATGAGAAATGCTGTTCACAAGACTGACCTGAGATTCCATATTATACAAAGAGCATCATCCAGAGAAGAGGGAGAAGAACTAAAAAGAGCAACGTGAGACTAAAGACATGTATGAATTTTAAGGAAGCAGGATGTGAAAGCCAGTGCATTTCTGGCTCAGTGTCCATTACTGGGTTCAAAGTTTTTGATTGGAAAAAAAACCAGAAATCAGCAAAGCTTCCACACTATCATGTGTTTTTGGAGGGACAGACAAAGGAGTAAAACTGAAGCACATCCAGAACTGGAATTCTAGAAGATGGAGTATTTGAGCAGCAAAATTATTCTAACTAACCTACAGAGGTTTCCTCAGACAAGGCAGAAGGTACTGTACCTGAACATAAAGCAAATTAAGCTGAACAGGATCTCTTGAATCTACATTCTGGTCCGAATAAAAGAACTTCCGTCTCAAGAGCAGCGTTTCGTTTTCATCCACTCCTTGCTCTCTGAAGGTCCGGCTGTGATCCAGCCAATTTACTGCAACAGAGGCACAGACATGCACATTGCTAAATCCACTCTGGTGTCAGTGTTAAAAACTGTTGTGAAACTCAAGGGATAATTGGCATTTCCACTGCAGGGGGAAACTCCACAAGAAATGCTGCTTTTATTTCTGTTTCTAGTCCTGATGGCTGAAGGTTTGCTACAAATGAGAACTGAAAAACTGCACTGTTGACAAACAAGGATACACTACAGCATAAACAGCGTTAATGTTGTTGAAGAAACAACTACAGGAATGTTTTAATACTGAATTTAAATATTCAAAGCTTCACTACAAAATAAGTTGACCACATTTTACCTCTAAAACAAATGATTCTGTTTACCTGAACACAAATTTAAAACATCTTTCTGCCACTTACAGTTAACCTTAGTGTCTTACAGTAAAACAGGAAAAATGGTTCTCATGACTTAACACACAAAACAAATCAAATACTGTCCTAGTTCTTTGGCAAACTTCACTTACAGTTACAACTCACACTTCAAACACAAAATTACTTTTTGATGGCTTTCAGTAGGCATCAATTATTAAATATCCAACTTTAATGAAGGGACAAAAACGACCCTTCACACTTAAGCTGGAATACCCCTACCAAAAACATAACAAAAAGCACTTCAAAACACCTGCTAACTCTCAGAGGCATCAACTTGCCCATTCACTTAATTTTAAAAATACTCAGTCACAGACAACACGACATATAAAGGGACACAAAATACAGCGAGGAACCAACTGAGACACACTGAATAGTCTAAAAATGCATTCCTGCTTGGCTTCCTTGCATTATACTGTGGAAAGATATTAATCAAAGAATTACCCTGGAGTACATGACTCACAATCATCATCTGTATGAAGCTTTGCCTTCAGTTTTTCCATTTTTCTTTCATCACGTAACAGTGTTCTATCTTTCTTAAGTGTTCCTGTACTCTCCTCTTTCTTCTCTTCGATGCTCTCCTGGATTAAGGAATATTCCTCATAATTTGTTATTCCTGGAATTATAAATAAATCCAGTGCTTGTAACAATAAAAATTTAATACATTCTAGGATGGATGAAATATTCTTTTCCACATTTTAAAATACCAATGGTTTATTCCAAACACAGTAAGCATATGCCAGATGAAATGCTAACACAGTGTATGGGAAACAAGAATACTCTATGACTTCTGCATTCATGACATCTTGCCAGTATCTGACCTTGTCTTTCTAATACATCATTTCTGTGTCATATGCTGCGTTTGTCACTTTCAGAAAGGTATTAAGCATAAGGGGTTTTTTTTTTCCTGTTGTCTACCAAGACAAAGCTGCCAGTTTAAAAATATGATACAACTTCAAATTGAAGTAAATTCCAAAATGGAGAGAGGCTATAGTAAATTTCCATTCAGGGATGCCTACAATTGCTTCCTGAGGACTGGGTAATTTCAGCTTGCCCATGATGTAAAAGAAATGTGGCAGAGCTGACTGAGGAACAGAAACCATGTGAAATTTATGATTTTCTTGAAAGCGTTAAGACTCAACTCTTCCTGTGAATTTTACATGAAACTGACTCAAAAATCAGTTCACAATATTTAGCATATGTGCTAAGTTGTTCTAATTTGTTTGTTCTTTTATATTGTTTGGGAAAGCACGTTTATGTTATACCAGAAAGCAAATTAAACGCTCACCCACAGGACCACATTCATGAAAATAAATAAAATTAATTTTTGAGGTAAATTAGTTACAGCACATTAGAATCCAACATACAAAAACTCAAAATCTAAATAGGTGATTCACTTTTCAAGTAAAGTCATATAAATCAAATTAAGGCCACTTGAATTCTACATGAGATTTAAGCACAGGTTTAAGACTTAAATTAATCCATGTTGGATGTCTGTTTATAGCGCATGCATTAAATATAAATTTGTTTTCAAAATATCTCTAGCTAAATACTGAGACAGACTATAAGCAACATGAGACATTTTTGATCAGCCGCACTGGATGGCTTCTATATGTTGTTTTACAAATGATACAATTTTGTGATCAGCTTTTAACCATAACAACACCAAGTCCTAAGCTTGGGTACATTTCAAGGTCAGCAGTGTTCCTCTTTTACCTAATTAAAACCGAGTCTAAATTTAGTTCTAAATCTCTACCCCATAGCAGGAAAGGGTATGTAAATGTAATGTACAATAAAAAACTGGTACCTGTACTGTTGGATAACTTTGTGCCTTCAACTGCTAAATCCTGAAGCTTAAGGATACAGCTGACTCTCTACAGACTTTGATAAAACCTGGACAACAGGTTTCAAGAAAGTGTTTGTTAAATAGTAACTTAAAACAAATCTATTTTTTTCACATGTGTGCCAATTTCTAGCCACATAACATCCTAACAATCAAAATTTAAATATGGCAGAAAAACAAATTCTTAAGGATGTGGGTCCCAAAATCTTACCTATCCTGCTGCAAATGGTAACCAGCAATTCACCGACTGTTTTAGAATCATCCACCATGACTGTTTTCACTGACCCATCCAACATACGTATTTTCTGAGGTCTCTGTTTCTTTTTGTACTCCAATATATCCTAGGAAGCAAGCACAACTGTTTCTAAATGCTTTTGGAAGCCACCACAAGCCAACCCACTACATTAAATGCCTAAAACAGGATTTCCTTCCTGCCCTCCAAGCTGGATTTTTCCCTTCTTACAGTGTAAGCAAACTTACTCATTTAACAAACTTGAGAAGTGACTGCTTTCAGATCTGCCAAGGTCATTTTTCAAGGATTGTCCTAAGTGGCTACACCTAGTCAGGGCAGGATAGACCAAAGCACCTTTGTGCTGTGCAAGCTAGTCCAGCATTTCAAAAGGACTCCAACACCCTGTGGCTGTAGCAAGCTGCCCATAATGGCAGCGAGTATGACCTCGCCACCTCAAGTAGACAAGAAATCAACTCTAACACAAGGTCACCTCAAATATAAAGCATATAACAAAAGTTATTTTTCAACTTTCTGTTAATCATTCTGTGAAGAGACTACTGACCACAGGAGCTCACAGTCACAACCTGATGCAGGAAAAAACTGACATCTGAGGCACAGCAAGGAAGAGGACTAGGTCAAGTTCAGGAACAGACTCAAGACCCTCCTATCCCTCTATGCTAAACATTCTTCTTGTTATTTAGGATCAAGTTTTCTAAGAATATGGTGATGAAGGAAGCAACAGGCTCGCACCATACCCCGTTTCTCAGCATGTAATAATCCAGTGTTCTTCCAGCCTCCAGCCATATACCTTTCCGAGGATCATCATCTGACAAGAATAATCCATAGTCAGAAGCTGCGGAACAGAACAGACAGAGACACATTGAAAAATATCAAACCCAATAAAGCCAACATGGTTTTATTCAGGGCTATTCAGCTTCAGGGTTTAGCCTCCATTACTTTTACCTTCCATTCTTAACCAACTTGGATAGAATTTATTTTCTGTGCTTCATGAAATATTTAGTTTAGCAGTAGATAGCAGGGTACATCAGGCTTTATAGAAGACTTGAACAAAAGCTTCACGATGCCATCACATACTCACATGTCACATCTACTGTGTATTATATTTGTAGCTACTTTTCTTTGAGAGAACCTTTTTTAAATGCTCACAGGTCCTGCTTTGGAATTGACTAACCAAAAATACAAGCAAGTTTGGCCTTAACCATAGTGTACTATTTCAAGCAGCACTTCTATTTTCAAAACACAGTTTGCTTTCAACCCTCCACAGAATGAGTTTATTATAAACTTGGGAATCTTTCTGGTAGATGATTCAGGTTTAGAGATTTAAAAATATACACAGCTTCTAGAATTATATCCGTAACAAACACAGGAAAAAAAAAACCTTGCATCTTTTGAAGGCTAAACAATGTCAATTGATTCTTTCAGAAGTAAATGATAAAATTTTCATTGACACACAAAAACAAACCAGGCTTAGGCTTCAAAGACTAAATTCCAGATACACAAAATGAAGTATCATGACTGCTAATTTAAGGCCTATCCATATGCATGAAGAATCCATACAGATTACACTTGACAAACAACAAAAAACCATTCAGCAGCTGAGCCTGCTCTGTTTGCAGTTCTGCAGGTTAAGCTAATGATCCTTCTCATGGCCAGCAGCGCAAAGTCTGCTACAGCAGCTCTGGGCTCTACCTTGTTTACTTTCACCCATGTGTTAGGACCCTTTGGTCAGAAAGTCAGGTAAAAATACCTACAATTTTTGGATAACGTCATCCTTAAAGGCCACACATAGCAATAATTTACATTTAACACCCTTTGCCTTAAACACTTGATTATTTATGCAATTATATAAAAGACCGTACACTTAATAAAAGTGTAACCGACTTAAAGATACACAATTTCAAAAGAAGAATCCTTCCAAAAACAACTGAGTAAGATGAAAAACTTTCCCTGCTGACCTTAATTGAAAACTCACCTGAAAGGTCAAGTGATCTGTACATACAGGGATGTTTATGATACAGATTCAATGCAGAATCATTTCTGTAAGATTTTAAAATTGGTGCTATAAATAGGTTGTGACCTTTAGAAGCAAACAAAGTGCCTTGCACAGAGCACAGAAGTACCAAGGAAGCACAGACTGCTCTGATACTCATCTGTGGGGCACACACCTGGTAATGAAAGAGCAGGAGCTGTGTAACTTGCATGTGAAAATCATGGTCACCTTTGTGCTGGGACCAGGCTTGTGGGAGAAGTGAATTGTGCACAGTTGACAGCTATAAGTACATTTTCTGTTGTGCAGAACCAGTTTATCAACTCCACTGCACCACTGTGAGTCTTCTGAACTAACAGGCAAACACACACATTTTAACAGCTACCAAGAAAGGGAAAGGATATGTGGGAAACATTTCTGTTCATCACTCAACTTGGTAAGTTTTTTTAAGCTTGTAATTGCACTGCAATCATAAATAAAGGAAAAGCCCTACTATAAAAATCTGAGAACTCCTTGGCTTTTCTTTGAGGTTCATGATGTTCAGGGATATTTACCACTCAACTTCTCTGAATTCAACAGCTGTCTACAATCACTGCCTTGAGAGACCAGCATGGGAAAAATGCACAGCTTTTATCTGAAAACTGAAGCTTTATAACTGGACTTCCAAAAGACTGCTGGCAAAGGAGAAGCTATTCTAAGTAATAGAAGTGAAGTCCATTACTAGTAAGTTTTTCTAACAATTCATACAAGATTTTGGAAATGGCTGTAAAGGTTGAGAGCTGTGCCTAAAACTCGATAAACAACCTGCTTTAAGAATTACATTCTGGTAGCATTATATACAAGGCAGCACCAAGGGGCTTTGAAGTATCTGAATTTTTTCACAACCTTGACTATGTTAAAACCAGACCTTTCGTCCATGGTATTTTCCAAGTCTGTATTTACCTAATTTGCTCAATAGGTACAGAGAGTTACATTTCATTAACATGTAGCACCATGGTAACTATGGTACACACAGCATGGTGACAATTTTAGTTATTAACGAGTTTCAAATATTTCTCTTTTCACATTTTGGAGGTATCCAGCCATTCTTTTGTAATTCGTGTTTGTAATTCCTTTGCTGAGGTACAAAATAAGCCTGCCCAGATTTTCTTAGAAAACATTGCCAGAAACACTGCTTTAAGTAGGTAAGACCCAAAAAATTGCTGTCCAAGCAGGAGAGCAATTTCTCATCTTTTAGGCAAACAAGATATTTATTTAAGAAGTCAAAGTTTCACAAAAAACATCCATTGTGGGAAAACCTTTGTCAGGACAAAAGGAAGAAAAACAATTCAGTTACTTTCTGTCACTTAAAGATCTGTTTGCACTTGTTTCCTTTCACTTCAGAGCCTTACAATTTAAATTTAAAAAAATCAAAACAAACCCTCCAACACCACAAATAAATGAAGGAACAGGACAATGTAAAAAATGCCTATGGGTTTATGCCCACTTTCAATTCAGCCACTGAACTGACTAAAGACAAATTGAGGAACTCACCTTGCCCTGTCTGAGCCTCTGGCACTCGCTCACGAATAACTCTACAGGCATCGTACACGGCAGTGGATGGCTCAAACTGCATCGTCTTCACCACATTGCACTGACGGACACAGATCTTCAAGGAAAGAGCTACCATGGTGCCAAGTCACTTGCAAGTTCCTACCAAAGTACCTGAAAAAGCAGCAATGGCATTGTTGCTTACAGTTTTCCATTTAATGCTTTAATATACTCAGCTTTTCATTAAACAAATGAAACGAGTTCAGTAGAATTACATTAATTTAAATGCATTTCCATGTTAAGTCTCTTTAGTGCCATCAAGCTAGAAACTATCCAAAACATGTATTTTTCTTGGTAAAATGGAAATCCATTTTTCAAAAGCTTGTGTACACATACTAAATGTTCATATTTTCTTTGAAGTAGGTTGAAATGGTGCATAGAAAAACAATACACTTATTGGGTATATTGCCAACATGTTTACTGCTGACAGAAAATTATTTTTCTCCCACCACACATTTTTATTAGACCATTTAGACTAGCTTGTAACCAACAGCTTGAAATAACTACTTCATCAAAAGTAGGATTTTCTTAGCACATAACTACTCTTCCCTGAGGATTCTGAAGTGTGCAGTACAGTGTTATGATTTTCCTCAGGTCTCTGCATAGATATGCTAGATATTTTTAGCCTGTTGCACAGCTACAGGGAGTTTCTAGAATGAGCTATTTTTCATTTCAGTTCTATTTCAGAAACTACACCAAATCTGACAGCATTTTTTTACAGAAACAGGAAGCTTTTTGTATTGTTTCATTTTGTAGATAGTCTGGGTTTTGTCTCCAGTGTCTTCTCTTGCTGTCTTAACAGTCCAAACCATTCTTCCATCACTAGACTTTCCACAATGATCTCCAGGAACTCTTCAGAACTTAAATCCTTTCTCCATAAATACAGAATGCACTAGAACACCCAAATAATTTCTGCATAAATTTATGTCTGTGTTTTTAAACAGGAGTTTCCTAGAGGATCCTACTGACTAACATGAGGACCTTGAGGTTTGTTTTCCTGAAGTTCAGGGCCCTGACTTGACTCTTCATCTGACCCCTCTCGCTCACAACTGCCAACTCCATCAGTGCCTGATGACTGCAGTCCAGACTGCCTCCAGCCTTGGCATCCCCGATGAGCTCTTGCTGGCCACCATCAGGTCCAGTCCTGCATGCACGCTGGAAGGGCAGTCTGTTACCTGCTGTAACAGGTTATCCTGCATGCACTCCTGGATTGCCCACAGCTCGTGGTGCTGCTTTTCCAGCAGCTGCAGCAGAGGATGAAGTCCCCCAGCAGGACCAGGGCCTGTAATGCCTCCTGTTGCTGGAACAAGCACTTTGTCAACAGGCTGCCCTGGACAGGGTGGCCTGCAGCAGACACCAGCCACGAGGCTTCCCTTTGTCGCCTCTGATACTTATCCACAGGCTTTCAACATGCTCATGGGCTGTTCTTCAGAGACAGCTCCTGGCCCTCTATCCCTCTCCTGATGTAGAGGGGAACATCTCCCCCTCTCCCTTCTCTCCTGTCCCTTCTGAACTGCCAGTAGCTATCAGGAGCCACACCCCAGCCATGGGATTCATCTCACCAGCTGTACTCTTGTTAGGGTGACACAATGCTGTACTGGCTAATTTAAAAATGAGCAGAGGTCCGACTTCTTAGAGAATGTTCTCTTAAAAGTACATTGTTTAGGTTTTCAGCTTGTTAATAATTTCACTTTGTGATGGTGCACCACATAAGCCATAAACACACGTGTCAGAAGGAACCTCTAAAGGCAGCCTAGCATAGTGCCTTGTGTTTCAAACTGATGCATCCTGATGCTGTCCCCGCCAGATGCTCATTTAATCCATTCTGACAAAGCTCCATAGAAATGGAGTCCACAACATCCACAGGTAAGCTGCTCCATTTTCTTTTTTTTTTTTTTACTATTTCTACATTTTGGATGGTTCTCCCACACACGTTTTCAACTTAGGTTCTCCACTCCGCAAAAGAATATTTTTTCCCTTCCCTACATAAACAGACATGCAAATTTATCCCTGATATCTTTAATGTGCTTTTACAAGTTGGGAACCTGTTACTCTGTCCTCTCACTGCCACTCGTTTTTGTTTTCAGGGTCAAATTCAGCTCAAAGAAAGAAAGACCTAAATACATCAGTGGTCTGGTTTCCTTCAGTTCAGTGCTCTTGGTTTCAGAGACACCAAAGGATGATTCATCAGAAAAAGAGCTTATGAAAAGAGCTCATGACTTATCAGCTTCCTCCAACACTGTGTTCTCAAACTCAAGAGAAAGGTTTTCATTTGCCTCCTCCAGATTATCCTCAGGCTCTAAATCTCCCCACTTGGCTTTCAGTAATAAATGGGACAGGCAGTTTCCATCTCCTGGGTAACAGCCAGAACAGGACAGCTGTTTTTTCTCAAAAGAACTAAGAACTTGGTCAAGAAAAGGGGCTGAGATCACAGAGAAAAACAAGGGGAAAATATCTTCCACATTCCCTTTATCTTCTATACATTGATTCACACCACATTTAAATATTTCTCTGTGCAAGTAATGGACTCTCTGTGCTTCACCCCAAATCACTCAGTCTTTGGAATGGCTGACCAAAAGTTAAAAGGATACTGAAAATTAAGAGAATTTTATATGAAATGGTATGCCTGGTACTGTCTAATTCTCTGCAAGTAATGAAGTAGGAAATTTCTAAATCAGACTGTGACTGATCTTTGCTTGTGAGGTGGGAGACTGGAATAATAAATTATGGATCTGACAGCTTTGGGAGAAATAGCAGCAGCTTTGAGCTCTTAAAAAAGCCACAGATCATAACTCAGAGAACCCAGTGCCTGCAGATACATATCAGAGTGTGGATGACAAGGCCTCGAGCTGAACCATCGCAGTGCTCACGTTCTGGAAAATCTGAACAAAACAAAATTCTAACCAGTGCTTGAATTAAAATGAGCAGGCCTCAGTGTGCTCACAGAGATACCTCGCCAACAAAGCAAACAAGGACATATTTTAAACACATATTATCCAAGATAATAAGATATTAACCCAAGATGTTATCAAAGGCTGAAAAGTTAAACAAGAATGAGGCAGCAATAAGGTTTTTAAAGCTTACTTCAAGCTGGAGGAATATGTGCCTCTGGGTTAAGGAGTGATTATACACGATTAGCCAGCACATCTATGGCAGGAGCACCCTCCAGCACAGGAACAGGAGGGAAGCACGGTCCCAGCTGGGTCACCACGGGCTCTGGTCCCTGTAACTTGGTGGGATAAAGCTTGAGCAGACACCTCCACTCCATTGCACAGCCCTTCTGCAAGTCTCAGCTGAGTTACTGTATCCTTCCCCAAAGCTCCCTGCCTGGACACATTCTTACTAGAGATCAGATGCTGTTACTTTTAAATTACAAGAGGTGTGGGTTTAGAAGCAGATACATACTCCACGAGCAGTTAAAATATTTTTAATAATTTCCCTTCATTAAAAAAAGCTTTCTGAAATTCTAAGGACCAATATTAACAAAACTAAACATCTCTTCATATCTTGTAAAGTAGGTATTTTAAGTGAAACAATTTGAACATTAAATACAAAAAAAAGCTCTTCGATGAAACACTTATACATAATACTAGATCTTAAGTCTAATTTCCCTGAAATGAAATAAATCTGTAAATTGCCTATTCCAAGTCACAAACTAATAACTGAAGTTGAATCAAAAGCTCCAATATATTTGTTTGAGAAACGTTCCCAAATTAACAGAAAGAAAGCTGATGCCAAAACACACCCCACCCTTAATTTCCACTGATAATTAATTTAAAATTGCTTTTTCTCCTGGTGTCATTCAAGAGGAGCAAAACTGAACTAACCAACACCTGGCAGGACTGCCAAAGCTGAGGAACAAAGGAATTTATTCATATCCTACTGTGCCTCTTCCTCTGTCAGTCCCAACAGTAATTTCTAGAGAAGTTTTTTCTAACTAAACAGTAATTTCTACACACTGTCTGTGCTACCACAGTAAATGAACAGCTTTTGCATGGATTTACTCTCAAAATTCCTTGTCCCACTTCTGCTTCACCAACAAATGGCTTTCCCAACCAACTCCTTAAAAAGGCTTCTGTAACAGTATGCAAAAATGAGTTGTCTGCTGTCTGTGAATGCGTCTACGTTAAAATGTTAAAAGCATTGAGACAGATGAAACACATATGATCAAGTTCAAACTTGCCTTAATTAGAAAACTTCCATGATTTTTTTGTCAGGTTCATAAAGTGAGTACTAAATCAGTGCAGGATCCAACTCTCCAGTACTGAAAACTTCCCAAGTCAAATCAATGCAATGAATGTGAGCCTCAGGTAAAGCACAAAACAAGTCTCCATTCCACAATATCTTGCTGAGATAACTAACATCATAAAACCACAATTACAGAAATTCTAGAAAAGTTTCCCCAAGAAACTAAATTGAACCTGAAAGCCCAGCTCTGCTAGACTGGGAAGGTGGCACTGATGTTACACTTAGCTCATCAGCTGCTGTACACAGACACAGATCAAGGCAAGGGGCAGCAGAGTTACCTCAACAAGTGTTTTACAAGACCTTCAAGAGACATGTAATACAAGCTAAATGGCTGTTTCTCAAAATACTGACAAGGACAGAAGCTTGCATCACATAATTTCAACAGCAATCAACTATCAAGCCAAAAGTATAAAATAAAACAGCAGAATAAAGATGCATAGGAGAAAGGGGATCTAGAGGGGAGACCACTTAGTGCACAGTGACCTCCCTGATCATTCACCTCCTCACCTGCCTTAATTCGTGCCATTCCTACCCCCAGATCTGTGGTGTCTGAGCTGATGAGGACATGACTTGATCTGTATATTTTGAACTGCAGTGCTAAGCAAACAGAGAATGCAAAATGTCAGCTCAATGCTATGAGGGTCTGAGCATTTCTTTGCCTTTCATTTCACAGCCTCGCCAACAGAGTGTTGAGATAACACATAGCCCAAAACCACCTGCATTTCAAAACCAGGAAACATGGAAAAGCCGCCACTGACACTGCCAAACAAGGACCACGCCCATCCAGTTAAAGAGACGTTGTCACTGCCAGTGCTGTGGTTAAAAGCAAAGCTCTGCCATGATTTAGTAAAGGTCTATCTCCCTGGAGATATTTCTTAACTTGTTCATTCAAGCTTGAGCAAACACAAATCTAGGTCATGAGACTACCACAGTCTAAAAGCCTGTAATAAAGGCAAAGCTATGTATTCTTATACCAGACTAACTGTAACAGAACCCAGTGGAACAGAAGTCCTCTATTCTTTCCAGTACTCCCACCAACTACCTGCTGGCACTGGGCACCAGCAATAAGGACACATGACATTTTCTGTTGTTCACAGAGGCTGAACATCTAATTCTACTGTACATACGAAATACATGTTTAGTGGCCTGGTGCCTGTAAGACCACCTTGAGCAAAATGCATGCAGAAGTACAAACCCAGAACTGATAGCTTTGTATACTTTCAAAATTATGAACACAAATGAAAGCGTCATCCTTCAAAAATTGAGGATAATGGAAGCACAAAGCAGGCAAACAGGCAGCTGATTGCACAGGCATGGAGAGTAACAACACCCACTTGTGCTATAAACTCACACGGCACCTATGTCGGCATCTTATCATAGAAGAGGTGACACTGCACCTTTCAAGAAACCCTCTCTTTAGTGCTCCATCACTGTCAATTTGTAACTCATTTATACCACAGTGCTCTTAGCAGGGCTTAAAGGCTGCCATTAATAGGCTTTCTTAGGAGACTAAGCTGATTCTCCACCAGAGCAAGGTGTAGGATCCAAACTATCATTTGTAGGTTGTACGCCTGAAATGTTTGCCCACGTCACAGCAAGGCCATCATCAACACCTTGGTGGAAAAGACACTGTGAAGATGTCATCACTGGTCATTGCCACTGCACTGGGAACTGTGTAGTGAGGTGCTTTCAGGAACAACTATCACACACAAATATCACACTCATAAACACTGGACTGGAAGTTGAGTCTTGTAAGTAAGGTCTTGTCTCTTCTTGTGGTCAGAATGGAAACAAAACAATATCTCAGTCTCCCTCTAATTAGCTCAAAGATGAAGGCAAGAGCAGTAAACCAATAGAGTAAAAGTTGATATTCTAAATGGGCAGTAAATACAAAGATACCAACTTGGCGGGTCGGAAGCAGACAAGCTCAGACACCACATGCTGTGTGGGGTGGCTAATCAGACTCCTGAAGCTTGAACAAGCAAGCAAAAAAGCATAACCCTTCCTTCCATCAGACAGAATACAAGGAACTTAACACTACAGCACTAAACATTGTTTATTCTATTTGCAAGTGTGCACAGATAATTAAAATGCAAGAACTCTTACGTGCCCCCCTGCCCCAAGAAAATCCCTGCCCAGCCACTGTGGCTATATACACACACCACACGTGCTGATAAGCAAGTTTACCTTAAAAACTTTCAAGAATCTCAGGAAAAAATTCACTGCATTTATCTGTAACCTGCAGTACTAAATTTTACAAACTACTTGTAAAAAAAACCTGACAGCAAAATAAAGATGAACCAGGGCAAGCTTGGAAAGGCTACTGTGAAAGCAGGCTGTAATTATTAGCAAGCACTAATAGATACCATTCTCAGTTCACACTTTATAGTCATACAGCAACAGTATCTATTTTGCTAAGAACCCAGCAAGGGAGTTCCCTCAAGCAGAATTATGTAAGAGACCAAAATACTTGGGTCTAATTAAGAGCTGTTTATAGGACAGTCAGCTTATTAGCAATTCAGCTTGCTTTTTAAGTCAAAAGGCATATTTGCAAACTAACTTGCTTCTATGTATCTTCAAAAGGAAGTATGGATTACAAGGAACTACAGGAGGAATTTCACTGTCCCAAACAGAGCTGAAACAGCTTTTAGATAAGATAAGCAAAGAGCTGGACTGGAGCTAGTTGTAACAGAGAAATCACAAGCCTCAGGAGCAAGAGCCTCCACTGTGGCAGTCAATGACCTATCTTTGAAGAGGTCTTCCAGGCTTTTGGTCCCATTTTGCAAGAACACTGCAAGAGAAAACCAAAACCAGAAACATGAGTTTCTGTATAAATCAGAAGAGAATCACATCCTTTGGCTAGGTTCCTCTCCGAGAGTCCTTGGAGGACAGTAGCAAATATATGCCCAGACTACTACTAAAATAGTATCTGACGTATAGAAGACATTTTTATTTGGTGTGGGTTTGGTTGAGAGGTTGTTTCCCCCTCTTTTTAAAGGGTTTGTTGTTGGGTTTTGGAAGGGTGCTTTATTTTTTTAAACCCAACTCCTTTAAGGTTAATCTAGGTCCATCTCAAGCACTGCAACTTGCTTACAGTGGGATATATTATATGCTTATACAGCTTCAAATGTATTTTCTGATCTCTAGCACCTAGGTAAATTATAGGATAAGAAAAATAAATTAAGATGAAAACCACTTCCTATTCTGTGGAAAGGTTCAGCTGATAGAAAACTGATTTTCCAAAGCAGTAGATGTGACTATTTGAAACATTTCACCCAGATTCTAAATCACACTAAGAACAGTACTAGGTTGAACTACAAAGTGGGCTGTTAAATCCAGGCAAGCAGAGTTCTGTATATTCACACTATTTTCAAATGCTTAAATACTGTCATGTTTTCAAGGACAATTTTAAAGCTTTTATATCTAGGTCTACAACCTCCGAGCATGCTCACGTCAATGATTTTTTCCCCCCATTGAATTAATTGAAGCCACCACTCAAACTTCTGAGCTCCACCTGCCTTTTCTGGGAGGCACCACAAAGCAGGATGCAATAAACCACTTGGAGTTCTTACTTGAGTCATTTAATGACAGCGCTAGGATACGACCTCTTGGGTTCACCTACTGTGGTCTAACTATTACTCTGCATTTTCTATTTTACTTCTTTTTTTAAGTGACATGTTTTGGCAGTGAAACAGTACTGCAAAGTCCCAGATAAACTGTCACGATGTATCATACATGGATTCTTCTTTTGCTTTCCTTCCACCCTCCTGAACATCATCTGATGCTGCCCAGGAACTTTTTGATCATTTTCTTTAAGAAGAACAGCACTCAGCAGTTACCTCATACACATCTACTTGATTATCTACCTTAGGGAACATGAAGGCAACTAACAGGCTGCTCGAGTTTCTTACAGGCTTTACAACCAACCTTCTTTATTTGTTAGAGAAGCTGAATTATTTAATAACACAAAATCCACTTAGCCACTGAAATCACTGAAGTAAATCCACATTGATCGTTTTGATCAGCATCACCATCCAGAATTAGATGAGGTTGATGAGTCTTCAGAAACAGCTTTGCTACACAGAAAAAAATTAATGAAGCTCAAGTAAAGTAATTTTTTTGCCAGTCCTGTGATGGGGTTTATATGGAATGGTTCTTTGCTCTCATTGATTCTGTCTGAAATGGTGGACTTAACAGGCACTGAAATTGCTCTCAGTAGATTTTGATCCATTTGTCCCAAAAATCAATTAATACAATTATTTAAAACAGATCACTTAAATAGGAAGTGAGGCAGAAAAAAACCAACAAAATACGTATAAAATGTTATTTGAATAAATGCAACTGTAATCTAGCAAGTCAGCATTCCACTTATTTAAGGAAGCCCAAAAGAACTTGGAGGAATTCACACAACTGATAGTCATGCTGGCAACCAAACCACGATCTCCACGACAAGCCTCATCTGTTCATCTAGAATCTAGAATAGAAAATTGAGGATGAAAGCAAAAGGACTTCTGACTTGGAAAACTGTTCTTTCTTGCAGGCCCATTTGAAAAGCAGGAGGCTTGGTAAAGAGCTCAGTCATTTAGTGCAAATTCATGTTGACAGCCTAGAGACTGACTGTCATTTATATGAGGGAAAGCATGGCAAAGTGGGTCCCAGTCAGAAAGTTACAGCTACTCCTTGAGCAAGCCAATCCAATTTTTCTCTGTTCAAGTACACAGAATGTACTAAAATCCCTTCTATGCTAAAACAGCCATATACAGAAAAATGAAGTACACTTTAAAATCACATAGTTGAAGACAAATCCAAATGGTAGCTTGAGCCACCATTTTTGTTTAAACTTCAGAATCTGAATTTGTCAGGAATACAAATTCTAGCAAAACCACTGTCATAGAAAATACTCATTTCCATAGTGTTTTTTGTCCCAAGGCAGTGATTTAAACAAACAAAAAAATCCAATAAAAAGGCAGCTAAGGCAATAGTGAATACCATCTGTCTTTCCCAGCAGAATATAAATCCAGAACTTGCCATAGGAGTACAAACCCCTACCATCACAAATGCTCAGCATGCAGCCTAAAGCTGACTTCCATAATACACTATGTATAAATATAAATCAGCATCAGATACTGGTGATTCTGGTCTTCTCATTAAAACCCATTGCTACATGCTATTTATACAGGTCAGATACATATTACAGTTACAATAATAAAATATTGGTCAAAAGGTCAAGGAAAACATATTCCACTGATAGGCCACTGTGAAAAGTCAGTAAGAACTGAAGAATAGGTAAGTATGTGCAGCAAAGACAAAATCTTAGGGTTTACTCTGAGGTAAAAACATGGTCATTTAAGAAGCTACTACATTCTAATACAGGATCAAAGAAAATCATAATTGAAGAATCAGACTGTGTCAGAAAGCATATAAAGAAGCCATATGGTACAATCAACTCTAAAAGGATTGCTAATGTTTCTTATACTTTAGGTACTTGATTCTCTGATCTGTACAGATAATACTTTATAGAGTCATTTCACTGCTCAGGTAGCTCTTACTGGAACTAACATCAAATATTGTTGTAGTTTTGTCAACGACTATCAGACACTTTGGCCAGTCCTTCACAGCATTGTGTAAACTTGTGCAAACAGAACTCTGCTGCCATCATGGACATCTCTCTTTGAAACAGAATTAAGCACAGAACAAATGAAACATGAGTAAAATTACCCAGCTGACACTAAGCCCAAACAAGGCTAAGACAAAAAAAGCCCAGAGGTTAAAACTGGAAGAGTCAACATCACCCTAACAATCAAACTGGCAGCAGTACTTTCGACAGAATTTGTTGCAAGCAAAACGATTCCCTGCTGGAATCCTAATACGAACCACAGAACATATGGTTATGGGTCTGGAGACAAAATGAAAAAAAACTCTGAGTGCTTCCCACAGATATTTTTCAGACTTGAAGATACATTTTTGATGTCCCTTATGCAGAGCATTACCAGTGTTGAAACTGAACATAAATTTTTCCTTGCAAAAATAATTGGACAAGAACAGTGATCCTACTGATTCAACCCAACCCAACTTTTTTTTCTGCACAAAATGTTATTGAAGAGGCCTCAGACAGGAATCACAGCATGGAGTTTTTTGCAGAAAAGGTATGTGACAACTCACTGGAAATGATTGGCCAAAGATACACTTGCAATAATCATCTTGAAAAGCCATCAAGTGCACCATGCAAATTATATGTAATTCCTCTCTGAATCTTTCAATATTGCTTGTTGGAAGTTCCATGAAGAGGCAGAGTGTCCAGGATCAGATGGTGAATCAAATCCACCAGAACAATTCATTTAAAAACGTTTCTTCAACCCTCGCTTTATGTGGTTATGTGCATTGGAACTACTCCACAGGCAGCTGAGCTGGGTTCTTGAAACGAAATGCAGCATGTTAGAAGCCAACACACTGGACACTGCTTAAGATGAGTAAGAATAACTGTGAATGTGAAGTGTTTTTTTGAAACTTGAACTATTACTCTTTTATTCTCCTACAGCAGACTAAGCCAGTTTTAAAAACATAAGTACACAAAAGAAATAGGAGGAACAACCCATATCAACTCAAACAGCTCAACAGGTTGGGGTTTTTTCCCCATCAGCATCATGTAAGTTCACTACTTTAGCACACTTTTTACCTAATAATACCTATTGGAGAATTCAAAACAAAGCCAAGCACTACTTAAATGTGAATTAAAATTAGTTCAGTTATGTTTCTACCACTTAAACACTCAGGTCTCTATCCCATCTACTGCAGTATTATCCAGACAATTTTTTTCTCACAAGCATTCACAGTTTGGTATCAACATGAGATTACCACTATTTTTTAAATAAATTATCATTCTTTATCAATTTTCATGTCATGGAGACCAAAAGGTTTACAGAAAAATTGTAAAAGTTTAAAAACCTGCATGTCAGTGAAGACAGCAATACTAATCCAACGTACATCCCTCATTAGAAAGGTGGTCACATGGAACATCTCTTGGCAATGCTGGAGAAGTACAGGCAGCAATTTACACACAGTCTACAACTCAGACGGTGCACTCATAAATATGCCAAAGAGAAAAACAGCAGATCATGCAATATCCTTCCAATGGATTTAAGTAGCTACTAAAACAAGCTTTTCTTGCTCTTCTAACCTCCATCACCTACTTGAGATTTACCACACACACAGTTACCAATCAGAGTTTACAATATTTAGAATACCAATGCTTTGGCTGATGCTACTGCAGCAGCACTGAATGAGCTTAGTGCATGCTCCATTCACTTCCTGATGCCAACAGCTGAACAGAGAAGGACGGGAAGGAAAAACAAGGTGTCTCAAAACTTAACCATTTCAACACTATCTCAAAGGCTGAGTGCCAGCTCTAACCATTTTTTGGAACCTCAGGTTCTGGCAGAGATATCAGACTCTGTGCTTTTGGACTACTAAATTATTGTTTTATTAAACAAGAACACTTCTTCCAACAGAAAAAACAAACAGGGAATGGCTAGTCTAAAGAACTTTGAGTACAGCTTATAGAGGAATAAAGAGGGGGGAAAAAAAAGAGCAGTCAAGGAAAGGAAAAAGACCTACAGCAATAGACTGCAGAAGGCTCAGTTACTACCAGAATCAGCAACACTAATGGAAACAGAAAAGCTGAGCAAGAACAGTGTGCTTGCACCCATCACATCAACATCTGTGTCAGAGCCACACAAGAGGATAACAGAGACTGAGCTCCAGCTTTAAGAGTACTCCACACCCCCAAAGCAAAAGCCAACAACTACTGGATAAGGAAGGACAGAAATCAGAAGCTGGTGTAATCCTTATAAAAATTTATGAACAGGGTTAAATTTGAGAAAAACCTATAATTTCTGAATGGAACAAGATCAAACCCTAAAACATCCACTACTTCTACAACAGAGACAGAGAAACAAAGAAATCACAAGACAGGGATGAACTTTTATCAGGGTGTAACAGTGTGTGCAAACATTACATGTCAATTAGATTATACTTAGCCTAGTACACTGCCAACTGTGTGCTAATCTAAAGTCAAACCTCCTCCTACACCAAATGTGCTCAGAAAGAGCATATCTTACCAATAAACTCAAAGTCAGCTTTGCAGCCTTCAAATGGTTGAAGCTAAATTCAGATATTTTGTTGTTGTTCTTAGCAAAGCCTATTTCAAGATGTACCTAAAACACCTTCATTTAACCTTGTCCTTAGACATACCTGATATAAACTGACATGCTGCTTTAATTATAGGCTGCTTTCAAAGTTCACTAAAGACATTTTTCAAACATGGAGAATTGCAGGACAAAATTCCATTAGCGACCTTTCAGTATTTCAAGCACCATTTCCAGATGAGCAGTCAAAGCCAGAGACACATTTAGAACAGTAATGTGGACAAGGTCAAAGTAACTCCAACAGATTAAGAACATGGGGTGAGATTTATCAACATTTTGCCCAAAGCCAATTTTACCACGTTGTGACATTCTCTTCTGAGAGCATTACGGTACAGAAATGGTAATGTATCTGTGAAGTTATTCTAGTACTGATTTTTCCTTGTTCTTTTTGCCACCTCTTACATACATTCAGATGAAAGAGTTAAGTCATCTCTTGAGCTGTTTGTTCTCATACCAGTGAAAGGCATGGCCCTTTTTCCTAAGGCTTAGAGTTGTTACATGATCATATTCTCCAGTCTCCCTGGCAACTGTTTCCAAACAGTTAATGTCTCTCATGGTCAGGTTAATCTCCAGGCTGTTAATTACAATATTTACTTGGCACTTCAATATTCATACATCACTTTTATTTTTCAGCTTAATTTCTCTCTTCATAAACACAGCTACAGAAGTATGTATTTCATATACTCTCTAAAGAAAATTTTATACTAATATATACAAGCTTTTAAATTACTGTAGGTTTTGTGTTATTGTATGCATAACAGAGAAAATTAAACAGAACCTTACCTCAAAATTAAACTTCATTTAATAGAAAATAAGTTTGTCTGGAAGTACTGTTTGATCACATGGAAGGCTTCCAGTAACCAGGTCTGTAACACAAGATACAAACAAGTTACTTTCTTATCCCCAGTCCATTAATTTCTATTTTTCAACACACTGGAAAGAAAACAACTCAGGAAGTTGTAAGTTTCCTTTTCCCTTTAGGAATTTGCATTGCCAAAGTGTCTTTTTGTGTTCAACAAAATAAAATTCTGTCCAGACTTCTAAATTACTACATGTAAGAGCTCAAAATAAATGAATTATTGAGTTTTTACAGGTAAACACTTTGAAACTGCCTAGCCAATTAGGAAAACACTTGTAGCACAAGTCTGGGTGTTAACATAAATTAAACAATCACACTGACCTCTCAAAGCCATTCATTTTTCATTAGCTGTGCTTTTCCATGGCTTACTGTCCCAGTGTGGAATGACAGTCTAAAGCAGCACAGCTCAGGCCTCTCTGGGCAACTTCCCTTCACAGTGAACCCCCTTCTGAAAGTATGATTGCAAAAAAAAGTAAAAACAGAATTAGAGTTTTGTTTTTAAAAGATGACAAACTCTGCTTCAAGGCTTTGGCTATTTTGAGGAGGTGGGTTTTCTTGTTTGGATATTTTCAGGTTTTGTATATTAGACTTTGTTTTCTTTTCCCCCCCCCCCTAGGTTTCTTAGGATCATTAGTCAGTTTTTACTCTAAACAAAAGCTAATATATCATAGTGGTTTAATAATCATGAGGATGGACAAATCAGTTTGCATACAAGCCATTTAGCAATTCTGGACCCCCACAGTGCTCTGAAATAAACACCAGCTTCTCTCTGAGTATCTGGAAACACCTCCAGGCACAGCATTACCCAGACCTAGGTCTTGCTGCCAGCAAAGGCTTGTGTGCCATGTGTGCAGTTATGGAAGGTTCTCATCCCACTTTTAGATCTCTTGGACAACCTAAAAATTCACATGAAGTTCTGATTCACAGAATCAAATTTGAAACCAGTTTATGCATCATTTTAGAAAGACCAGGATGTTACAGTTACACGTGCACACAGCTGCATAGCAGGGAATGCCTTTCAGCTGAGCAAAGCCCGCAGCAACAAATCAATTCTTGCAAATTTTAACAAACCAAAGCTGGCAAAACAATTTCTGACAGAACAAATTCATCACTGAATGTTTTTCTTGTCTTGGTTGGCTAGAAAAGTGATTTTTTTCCTTTCAGTGGACTTTTAAGCAACATCAGCTCTACGCCAACACAACTATTAACTGCAGGTTAACAGATTTAATACAGGTCAGAGTAAATGCAATATACTTAAGACAATTATTTCAGCACCCAATGGATCACCTGCACCTGCATTAAAACTGGCAATGCAGCAGTTTGCTACTTTGAAATTTAGATCCCTGATCACACTCATTCAATTTTTCAATGCCTGCCAAGTCTCCAGGAATGCACAAATAATGTACAATTAAGTCTAATTAAAGGTATGCCAGCAGCCTGCACCTCATGGGTTTCCTGCTGAAAGCTAAGGGCAGGATAAAAGCAAGTTCAGCACACAGAACATCTGTGTATCTAATGCATTCCCTCAGGTGGCTGCATCAGAGCATCAGGGATTGATCTGCAAGGCAAGTACCTGCATTACAGTAACATGCCAAATTCCTGGTCAGTGCAGCCCATAAGCTCACCAGCAACCCTGCTTCCAGGACGTCACTATGTCCTTCTCCATACCTGCATATATTTTAAAGTTCTGAAATTTGTTTCAAGTGAAGTTGTGAAGTAGTTCAGTCACTTGCAACTGATACCTGTCTTCCTTTTCAGTCCTTTGTTAACAAAGAACCAGGAGCCCTTTCAAGTCCCCATGTCCTGTAAGCACAAAGCACCAGCTGGAAGCATCTCCACCTCCACTCAGAACCACCATCAACGAAGCCTGACACTTTCTGGACTTGTATCAAAACCTGAATGCCTGTAGAACACACCACATCTAGGAAAGAACAAAGCCAGATGTAGCAGAGAATGGAGCCACCATCCCAATATTGCTTCTTTGTAGTTGCAGCGCACAAAGGCCCTCAGATAAATTTTCCAATTCAATACATGTTGCTACCAGCATGGTGATTTAAATAGTTGTGAAACTGCTTTGAAATTTGCTCTTTTCAAATGCAGCTCTAAAACAGAATCGGTGCTTAAAAAAAAAAAAAAAAAAGAAAAAAAATCAAGTGAACACAAAAAAAAAATCAAAACCCAAGAGTTTGGTTTTTTCAAGCTGTACACCAAACCTGGGGAACTAGAAATTTATTTTTCTGTAGTTTATCAGGAGGGTCCATCTACTTAATTAAATGTTAATGAGACTGGGAAGGAAGGAGGTAAAGCAACTGCTGTCAACATTTTACGCAAAGGGAAGAAACAAAATTCATTTGCACGTACCACAAGAGTAACTCAATGAATAGAACATCATCTTTCAAAATGACAACTTAATTTTAAATAGCAGATTTTAAGTCATCAGAATACTTAAGAGTAGAAATATGAACGTATCTTGTGGAGTCTGAGGAAAACAAAAGTTGCTTGTACTATGATATATCTTAAGACTAGCTGGAACAAATGTGCCTGTGGAAACAACATTCATTTTTCACTGGGTTAATTCACTGAAGCAGCCATGTTTTTCTTTACTTATCAACAGTGAGATAAAGAGACCCCCAAAAAAACCTATTAATCACTGTTTGCTTATTCTATTGTCCTCACTTCCTGGAATGCAGTCAGAGATGTAACTAGACTGCCCAAAAGCCCAGTCAGCAAAGCAGCTGCCCTGAACCCAGGATTTGTTTACAATCTATTGGAGGATGGGAGCAATGAGTGCATAGAGCAACTAATTCCAGAAGTTTACACAGGCTTTCTGAATATTTGCAGTATGTATTAGCAGTAGCCCCCTTGCTCCCCCCTCCCTTTTTTTCTTCCTTAGCTGCAGCTACATTTGTATGAAATGTTTTGGTTCAAATGCTAGTGATGTTATTTATAGAACAAAACCATTGAATAAAGAAAAGCGTTGAAGTAGAATGTACTTTCTCAATTCTACTACAGGTTCCTACACTATGAATTAGAAGTAAATTACAGTTTTGCCTTTAAAGATATTTCCTAGGTATTCTGCATTCCCTAAATTCTTGGTGATAACTGTTTGATTCAGTAGCATTTGAATTACAGGCTCACTGAGATTAAACAGATAAATTCCAGCATTAACTCATACTGCATTTTCTGAATGTGGTAGATACTTCTGCCCATGTATTTCCTTTAGGTTTATGACGTGTGTTTTTCCTATGCTGTATTTTCTGGGGTGTTCTTTTTGTTTGTTTGTGCTTCTTTGGTTGTGTAGGTTTGGGGTTTTTTTAACCATAACCAAATCCAAATCTATAGTCCATTACACAGGGTATGTTTTAATCCTGTTGGCATTCACCACCCCTTTACTGTATCACCTCTGCTAAATGAATCTGCTAATAGGTTAATATTTTCAAGCTATAGACAGGGAAATAGCTACTTTGGGACATTGGGAAGTTAAGTTTCGGACATTTGGAACGTTGAGAAGCTTAGTTCTATGATCAAGTTCCAAACTACGTTCCTTGCACATAATAAAGGCATTGAATGGCTGCTTCAGGCTGCTACTAATTCAGATGTTCTGTAGTGGGTGGCTTCTTTAAATTCTAGTTCCTCCTTATCTGTCTCTGTTATTTCTTCAAGACTACCACATAGGAGATCACAATTCACCTAGTTCAAGGTTTTCAGCATTTAGGCAAATTTGACTACCCCCCATATGAAACTACACTCTCAAATGCAATTCTTCCTTACTTGGGAAAAAACATTATTCCTTTAAAATTGTGAAGTTTTTGAAAGTGGTGGCTCGAGCCAGACTTTCTGGGAACCTCACAGATGGTGGTAGCTCATCCCTGCACTGGTCTGCCAAAACTCAGTTTTCAGCCTCTCAGGTCCTATTATTGCCTCACTCTTATCAGATCTTAACTACTGTTTTTCAGTTTCTGTTTATCAATCTTACAACAACCTGCACATCTGGGATAATAGTTTTGAGGACATCTGACAAGGTAAAACAAGTAAATTCTGCAAGAGAAGAACAAAGTATGGCATTAATTTCTTCTCAAGGCTTCATGTTTGTACATAGCAGGAAAAAAGTATCTGTTGTGATCATTTAAAGTCAACTATACTCTGATTAATTTGCAAAATTATGTAAATTTAATCTCTCACATTATGCTGCTGACCCAACTTTCTGTGATTAATGTTCATCTGTTTTCAGGAATATGAACTTTTTGTCAAGCAAATATTACTTGCCTGTTGTTCAGGACTCTTCAAGAGCAGTCAATAGTTTTTCATAAAGGAGCAGTTACTATTCGAACTTTATTCTGAACTCCAGCTTCCCCTCTTAAATTTAAAAACAAAAAGGTTCCAATTTTGTTGTTTAGGAGAAAGACAGAATCTTGTTTAAAGTAAGTTGTACTCCTATTATGGTTGAAGTTATATGGTAGCTTTCAATCTTTTTATTCCTATGATTTTTATTATGGGTACTACTACAGAAAAAGCTGCAGCAAATACTCACATTCAGTCACCAAGAACAGCAAGTGTAGCTTGCCTTAGAACAGTTGCAGTGCTCTGCTGGATACCAGCTCCTGAGCAGTGACCATAACTCCACAGTATCAGAAATTGCTCAGCCTGGGGCCTATTTTCTTCCCATGCTGTGGTGCTGTACACCCTGAATATCCAAATACAGACTTGCATTCCGATAAAAATTAACCAGATTTCTCATCTATTTATGGTGCCATCCATTACAGAATCAGTTATTCAGCAATCTGCTGCAAAGATTAAAGGGTTCAGTGGCACCTGTTGAGTTTCTGCCCTCCTGTGGCAATATAAATTAAAAAACAGTACATTTTGCATGATCTTTATGAAAAAGTAGGAGTTCAGCTGTCATAAGCAACTACTGTAAAAACAATAATATGGGAACTTGTACTTTTTCTTTGGTTTTAAGTCATGAATCACTCAGGCCTCAAACATTTCTCCTCAATATTGTAGAGTAGGTTCACATTTCCCTTCAAACAATTTATCCCAAAAGGCATATCAATCCAGGATATAACAGTCTGTGTTCCCAATTCCCAGTGAGATTGTCTGTAATGTGGACACTTCCAGCTTGAATGATGACATGCAATTCATCACCCACTTTTGCCTAAATACCTGCAAATAAAGTCATGGGCGATATGGCTGTTAGGAGTTGAGATTTCATGTCCAGGGTTGGTGCATAAGCTGAAGAGGCAATAAAATACTAAAAGTAATCTTTCAGTGGGCAGGTATGAAATGGAGAGAAGAAAAAAAAAACCAACCAAAAAACAACAAAATACAACAAAATAGCACCAGGCTTTTGCTGTTGGTACAATTTCTTCAGAGTGTGTTACCAAGACAGGGCACCTGTCACTCCAATGGTGTAATGCTCAAGCTGTCTGCAGTTCACAAAAGTTTGCCAGCTAAATCTGTTCACAACAGAACTATGGCCCACTTACACTGTAGCAGACAAAACATACAATTCACTTCTTTGGCATGACTAACAGGAAGCTTGCCAACTTTCCAAACATACTCCTTGAAAGCTGGGCTGCTCTGTGTTTGCATCCAAAGGCTCAGTATAGTAATGGTTCAGAGAGTCCAGATACAAAGTGTTGGAAACTCAGCTTCAACAGACATAAAACTTGGATTTTCCATTTTTATATTATCCTCATTACTTCACTAGACTGAAGAAATGCTTTTTAAACAGCAGTGGTTTGTAAAATTTCCTTATCTTCACACCAAGTTGTTAAACACTTAATTTAGGCAACCCATTAACTATCCTGGCAAGGAAACACACTGAATCACAAATATACTAAATATCCCAAATTCATGTTAGCATACAAATTTATGACATATGGAGTAAGAAAGTATTTTGAACTCAAACCAGAAGGATACAAAACAAATTTAAATTCCTTTCTGTTAGCATGCCAACAAATCTGTGATGGACCAGGCCAGTCTGCATTACAGAGAATCTCCAAACAAACAAACAGTACCAGTCCTGGACCTCCTGAGAATGAAACTTGGTTACCAACCAAAATGCAACTACACTGAGATGTGGAAGGAAGTGATTCTTGGCCAACTCTATATCCACACACATGTGCATACATGTTGTTACTTTAGACATGCAAGCACATGTCCTTCTTGCAGAGCTTATCATGACTTTAGCTAGGTGTTCTCCACACTCCATCTTATCAGTACACTCTGCATTTTCAACACAGTCAAGGTGAGAAGTTTCCAACAGGAGGAAGTCTATTGTTTAGGTATACCCCAAGGTACACCCCAAGCTGAAAACCCCACCAGCATTTGGGAAAAGACACAACTTCAGAACACCAGACAATGTGGAGAACATCCAAACCATTTCTGGGGAAGTAAATGCCAAGGCACTACTTGCTGATTTTCTGGTATGCTTGAAGCTCATGTTCCCAGTACCAGGACTTGGTACCAAGCCTCCTATACAGTATTTCAACATTATTCACGATTTCTAAAGTACTTTCAATACACTTGCCTCTCCAAATAACAGTTATTTGTGCAAGTGAGTCTTCATCAAATGGATGAAGAAGCTGTGTCTACCTCCCGCATTTTATGTGACTGTGGGAGGGGGAATTTAAAAGGCAGCTTTAATCACTACTACTTATTAATGTTCCTCAGTGATTGAGAATTTAGTACACCTACAGAGTGTACACATTACTGCTGTTCACTACACCAGAAATGCAGAAAGCAGTTCCCTTTCTGCCTGATTTGCCTTGGAGGATATTAAGTTAACATTTCAGAAAGAAACAGCATCTCTTTAACTATGCAGCTGCCAAATCAATTCTTTCTGATTAAAATACACTTTGAATTTCATAAGATCTTCCCACAGACATAAATCTTTCAGTCCCAAGCACTTCCTGTCATTTTAATTACTTCCCTTCAAGTCCCCTCAAGAACAAAAATGATGCTTTGCAGTGTTCACAGACAGGATGAACAGCACTTACTGTGTCCTAGGGGAGAACCCTGTCTGGAAGGGCTATTTAAGTGGGGGAAGAAGGAGAGTCAATACTAAGAATGCACATACCTAAGAAATACATACTGTTAATACTCTTAATTGAAATCAAATATAGGAGAAGCTCAACCTCCTTCTCACTGCCCCTTCCCAGTAAGTGGAGGAGAGATGCTTGCTCTTGACAGACTAAGCTTTCCAAGCACACGTTTCTGGAATAAGACAATGCCTGAGTTATGCTGGAGAACACAAAATAATCCTTTTCAAGATGCCTCCCCTTCTTCTAGGTATGCGGTGGTCTTAGATCCAGGGGTTTTTATATAAACATTTTATATTTATTCAATAGCATAAGGAGCAAACAAATCTCCATCACACTTGTGCACTAACATGGTCTTGAACCAAGTCAAACCCCCAATTGTGTACACAAATTGTCAAATCCCAAATCATGTTCTTTCCAAACACCTCCATACTGGAGCTGCTTTTGTTTCAGATCTCCTGCCTTACTATGGTTCACCTTGAAGGTACCTCCTGTAAGTTTCCTCCACACACCAGCACAGACTCCCATAACCTTTCTGTAAAGAAACTTAAACCAGGTCACCCCGAGGCAATTTGCTAAAGAGAAGGCATTGTTTGCTGTCAACTAAGCTACTTAAATACTGCAAAAACTTCAACTACTCCACAGTCTGAGTCACTCAGAGCTGGTTTCAGTTGTTTAAGGTGATTGTAGACCTGCAACACTGTGGCTGCAGATGGAGACAATGCCCTTTACCTACCACTGAGAAGTGCAGTTAGCATGGTTGCCCTGTACAGCTGCAGAATTTCATGGCTTTTAAAAAAACCCCAAAAAACCAATCCAACCCCTCCCCCAAAACAAACCCAAAAACCTCCCAATCAAATGCAAAAAATCCCAAAACAGAACTACTCCGCACTGTCAGCATGTCAGCAACACATCAAACCGTCTGAATGGAAGAACTGACTTCTAACACTTCGAAGAATAGAGATCCCAGAAAGATACATTTTCACTGATTTTCTGTTCATTATCCTGGAGTTGAAGCCAAAAAACCCAAGTAAATCAAGCAATTTTCCTATCTGGTCTTTTTGAACCTCTAATGTCGGTCAGCACAGAATTATGACTTTAGAAAGGAAGAGGTAAAACATTGCATTCTTAGCTCCAGTCTGCATATTGCATTTCAGTATTTTCACAATAACATACAGTTGATACCCAAAGTTAAATCCAAAAGTTTTTTTCGTACAATGTCTGCCCAAGGGACTGATTCCACTGCATTTGAAAAGCACATCTGAAGCGTTTATTGCTTCCAGATTTTGAAAGGAGAAATTACTGTTACAACTCAGCTGAGTTGTCTTAACAGCTCTGCTAAAATCTCTCTGGTTTTCATCCCAAAGTCTCACTTCAGAAAAGACATGTTTCCTGTGTATTAATTCTCCAAGCGTACAAAGGCCATATTCAACTTGTAGGCAGAAAAATACATTTAACAAGGAAGATGAATGCAACCCAAAACTTACAGTGCTGGCTACTTGAAACATGTAGCAAAGTTTTGGCACCTGGAGTTACTGCATACAACATTCCCTAACCTTTTGCCATTCTCTGCCAAATATCCAAAGCACTACACTCAGAATTTGCACTAAAAGCAAAATTTGATAACCATGACCTGTGTCCAATTCCACATTTAATGGTTTTATTGGATTAAGTTAGCACACAGGTGACAACTGACCCCAGTGTCACAGACACACGAATTATGTCACATGAGAAGAGCAACAGCCAACACAGGTCCACTCCAGTTAATGATAAGTGAAGCTGATGTGTAACATTCAGATCTGGAGGTCCAGCAATGCAACAGCTCAGCTACAGCCTGAACCCAGCAATCAGAGAACAGACACTAGTCAGAGATGCAAAAAAGTCTGAAACTTCTGCCCAGACAGCTTTTGCTGTGAGAAGGCACAGATCTTAAAATTAAAATACAAGAGTTTACTAAGAATACAAGTGATTGTTGAATGCAACAAGTAAAATACCTGCTCAGCAACACTCATTTTGGTCACAGATCACAGGAATGTACGAACCAACATTAAGTAAATTATCAGCATGACGTTACACGTAAGACATTTTGGATGAACAGAGCAAGTGAGCATGCCTATGAAAACTGGCAAAATAATGCAACTGTACTTTGGGAGGTAGCATTTAACAGGTCAACAGGCCGAGTGGCAATATCTGAATTCGACTTGCATCTTTATGGCTCTGTTCCTAGATCTGTGGTTTAGATGTTAAAAGTTGTTATGATAAAACTCGTGTAAGTGCTCCTCATTATGCTTTAAGTGATAGATTCCACTTCTGTCATAGTGCACTCTGGAAGCAAAGCTTCTGGCTTGCCTGAAAATTCAGAGCAACCCAACTCAGAGCTGTTTTCTGGACTGATTTTCACTCCAGCTGCTCTCATGAATGATTAACACTCAAGTCTCCTGCAACTACGTGTTACTGGCTCCTTGGACAGCACTCAGCTGTATGAACAGATGGACAACAAGCTTTTGGAAGCAATTCTACCAAGAATGTCCAAGCCAAATGCTCTGTTTGGACTGGCATGGGGAGCAGCATGTGGGAAGAACCACACTTCTGGTTGATATATTTGCCACTTTTCATGTTGCCCCGAACTTGCAACCGGCAAATATTTACAGAGGAAACGTTTTTCTTGGTGAGAAAGTGACAGGGAACACATCAGTCTGAGGGCATCGAAGATGACAGATAAGTCTTGTGTTCAGAAGTATCACTCTGGGATCAAACAGAAGACTAAATGCAGCATGACATTAGTGCAGCCTCAAGAAACACACTCAATAGGCAGAGGAGCAAAGTTTTAGCAATGTAAAATACTCAATTTCACAATATCCAGTTCTTCTGAAATATTCCTGAATTGCTGGAGGGAGGAGGCTCCCTCTCAGGGAAAAGAGCAAGGACACAGTATCTTAAATCTGAAGAAATCTCCACAATTGCCTAGGACTTAGCCAGTGTATGTGAGAAAGTCTCATTTATTCTGACAGTGTTTCTACCTCCTCCTATCTTTGCAACCGCACAGAAATCTGTGAAGGTAAGAGAGTATTAGTGTCTGATTGCAAAAGTCCATAGGGACATGGACCCAGAAATAAAGTCTTAAAAGAATTCAGGTGACAGAAGAGACTTGTTTACAACAACCAGATGGCTGAGGCAATAAAAAAAACTTGGAGAGTCTGTGTCTCTGAGTTTTTATGCCTTCTGCCCAAAGGACACACATACCTGAAGTGACTGAATTACTTCAATAAAATTATGACACCGACATTCTAGTCACAGGGAAAACAGGGGGGAAATGGGGAAAAAACAGAAGTGAAGGTTTTTTCCATTTCTTTCTTTCATAATTTTCCCTAGACATATAGGTATGTATGATGTTAACAATCTTAACCTGTTTGTAACACAGGCAGCAGAGAGAACAGTCAACAAATGGTAAGACAAAGAAAGTCATCTGATAAGTAATACTGACACATGAAATAGAAGAGTGGAGAGGAAATGCCTCTGTACAAAGGCAGTGTGTATAAGGTTGCTGTACAACTACCACGGAGTAAACTTTTAAAACAACAAAACCAAAATTTACAACAAAATTAAGATAACAAAAAGCATAAACTAACAGCTGTATCTGCAGGCAAACATCTGAAGAACCTTCTGCCTTGACATCTGTGGTTCTGTTCAACTGACAGATCACTGCTACACAAAACCTTCAGAGAAATCAGGCTTCGGGGAAGAAAGGGGCACCTATCCATGCTCACCTGTCCAGTGGTTGCAATTCTGAGACAATAAAAGATATTGTTAAGAATTTTAGAGATGGAAGTGGTTGCAAAGATGGCCAGTGTGAAAACAACCAGGACCTTGGCAATTTGGGGGGGTTTCACCACAAGGGAGCCAAATGCACCCTCACAAAAACATAGCAGCTTTAAGGTCATGGGGTGGTTTCTATTCTCCCAGAAACTTCCGTGCTCTCTACTTGAAGCCCAATTTCTCTGAAGTTTTCAAGTTGCAAAGGAGTTCTTTTCCCCTTTAACTTTCATGTCCAGCAACAACTGCTCCACAACAGCTTTCCAACTCCCCCTACCAGGTACTCCTTTGGAACAACCAAGTTCCAGGACATCTTCCAAGGCATCTCTCCTTCTCCTCAGGGATTTACAAGCACTCCCAGCTTTCCCACTGCTCCAAAACCCAAGCATTTGTTTCTGCCATGTGGTCCATTTTCACTGTTTTCATGAATGCTGTCACCCCTCTGAGGACCAGAGTAAGCTGTCAGCCTTTGAAAGTGACGGTTACAGCAGAGATGCCAAGGCCCTAAACTACCCTTTGAAGAAGACCATGCAACCATGCAATTCTCCCTACTGCACAATGCAGCTGAACAGGAACAGTAAGTGACACCAGCAAAAACTTCCTGGAGTTACACTGCACCTCCATGTCCTCCTTTGTGGCTGCAAGAGCCCTGCTTTAATCCAGTTGTCCAGAACGAACTCCCACTGTAATTCCAGGGCTTTATTTCACAGAAGGCATTGTGCACAGCAATAGGAGCTTGAGAATGAGAAGACATTGTCAACAAGCAAAGCACGTTCCAGCCACATGGTCAAATTCCAGCTGTGACCTTATTCCAACACACTGCAGTGGGGTGACACGAGCTAACACAATACTTCAATTTAGCCTAGAGAATAAAAATCCGTATTTCTGTGGTTATGAACTTTAAAATCTAAATTTTCAAAGGTCCCTACTCCGAACTAAATATTCGCACAAAAAGAAACTTCCAATAATGAGAAAGTTTCCAGAAAAGTTCAGGGGACTACATGATTCAGTCTCCCAAGGAATTCGCCTTCCCACACAAGCTGCACATTTGAATGATGCTCAGAATAGTTGTTTTTCTATCTTTTCTGTAACTAAGATTTATAGACACTTATGCCAGAACGTTCATTCACAAGTAGCCAAATTTCCAAACAAAACTAAATTTTAAAAACAGAAATAGTGATTCCAAGATAATGACTTACTGTGCTATTTGATACCTGCTAAAGATAGATAGAAATTTGAGTTCTTTTTCTAGACAACCAGATATCCTGGTATTGCTCTCAAATACATTTCTAAGGAGTGTATAATGCTAGATCAGAATAAAGACTGACTTCAGGAGTTCTCTGTTCAAAAACTGTTTGCAAGGGTTGTTTTGCTGTTATAGCTGGAGGGGGGGAGGCATTTCTTTTTCTTAAATCAAATTGTGGTGAAAGTTAATTCTTTCTTACAAAAACACTTCAGAAAAAATTGGGTATTTTCGACCAGTATATACAGTGTTCTTCACTCAGCAGCTTAGTTCTGGATGCACAATGAAAGGTGTGGCAGACCACGTGCATGCTCAGAGTTAACTGGTAAATCATCTGATTTAGCTTGGCCCACAGTGTGCAAGAAAGGGGCATCAGAACTCCACCCTAAGCATAAAACAGCCCTGCACTGTTAGCTGCATTTTCTACTCAAGGGCAAATGTTTCTGGTAAAGTAACATTTTCATTTAGAGATGGGGGGGAAAAAAGCCACTGGCATGTTGTAGCCAAGATTAATACCTTTTAACATGCCACACATGCTCTGTGAGAGCATTATCAGATAATTTCAGGTAATTTGACAGCTATGCTGTTTAAAGCCACAGTTTAATCACTTCTGACTCTGGCATGGTTTGTTTCTTATAAGGCTTTCCATTGGCTTGCTGGATCCAGTCTAAGATGAGCCTATAGAAATGGAATTTACAAAATGAACCAGTGAAAGGTGAATATTTTTTTTTTTTTTTTTTGCACTACTATCCAGGAGAGCACTTTGGCCATGCTCTAAATGACAGCCTAGCCATGTGGAAGGAAAAGTAAAAGAGATTCTAAACCTGGACAGCACTGACACAGGTGTGAGTATGACGAAAAGGCAGCAAACATTAACTCTAGGCCATGAAATACCACCTCAGTTACACACAGAGTTTCTGGAAAGGCAAAAGCTCCTGCACAGTGGAGTAGCTTACAGTAAATGAACCAAAGCTCACTGATTCTTTCCTAGCATTCTCAAAGAGAAAACGCAGTACTTTCAAACAATATGAAGCAAAAGAGGCAACCAATTTACATCAGGCTCTCCATATGGGGAGATTTCCAAATCTGACACCTGTTTACTACTTGTAGTTGGCCTCAGTCAGTGAAATCTAATTTTTAAAGTGTTCTTAGCAACATTCAACTCTTTATCTTCATCATTTCCAGCCTACCTGATAAACAACCTTGACTACAAATAGCCTTATTCAAAATTATTTATTTATTGAGTGGAAGATCAAAACTAACTTACACGTGCCCTAAGAGGAAGCTGGCATCCTATTGCCTTCCTATTTGCTGCCTCACAGAGCTGACATCATTTCTCATGTCTGCCCATTATTTCTTACAAACATCTGTAACCTGACTAGAACTAGCTAGAAAAAGGCCTGACAGCCAAGTCCATTTTTGGAACATCAGTTTGCAACCAACATATCTGAGAGCATCTGCAATGCAGAAAAATCCAATCAAGTGCAGAGCTTGCTGTGCCGTCACTGAAGGTCATTTATGCTCCTGACGTGCTCCCACAGGCTTCATCTGTAAAATGCAGCTTGCAAAGCTGTGTCTTTCTTTCTGGCTGTGTCTCTCTTCACTACCTGTAATGTGCTCAGTCAGGAGAACCCTACAGAAAACTGCTGTGGTTTAAAAACCAAGCAAAATCCAGCTACGTTAGGTAATTTTACCTCTGGAATACAACACCAGTTCAACTGCAGAAAGTTAGTAGCTAAAACTTCAACAAAGAAGAGAGGCCAAACACCAGTGTCTTTCATTTCAGCATTGATGTACTATAAAATGCATGAAATTCAATTGCAGAGAGTCAGGCTTTCTTATGTCATTATTTCTACTCCATGCCACATTTCTCATGACAACACAAAATTTAACTGCTTAATCAGCATGTAAAATTTCATGCAATAAGTATATAGAAACCTTCACCAGCCATGCATTTCTCCATTAACATTCAATTAACACATTCCACTATAGCTGCTTCAGTACGATTTCAACCATTTCTGCCATCAAATGGAATAGATTTTTTTTTCATCTTGTGTGTTTAATGGCATTACATGACAATTATGACAGCCTACAACTTACACTCTGACACCTTGTTACACCTAAGCAAATCCATAGTCCCCACAAACTAAACACCACCATTTAGCCTAAATTGATTTGCTTCACATTAACTTCATCATACCAGCTCCTGTACCCCTAATAGTACCTCAGGAGAATGTACAAATAAAGTGAAATTAAATTACACTCCCACATGAAAAACAACTCTTTACATGGTATGGTTATAAAAAAATATCAAAGTACTCCTTATTTTCAAAAACTAGATTCTGAATGCTGGACTTCTGGGCTCTGCTGTAAGGATATATTTAGCTGCTGATATACTGCTCTCATCTCAGATTACACTATTTAGGTCTAAAAGGCAATGCATGTGTTCAAGAGAACTGTTAAGAGTAAGCATGAAAGTCCTGATGGAAAGCTCCTGTGGACTAGGTTAAGCCTTATAGAGATATAAAATTAGGCATTGCAGGGGAAAATTTGGACATGTTGCTTGTCACACTTCTTAGTCTTCAACTAATTCCTCAGTTTAAGATGGGAAGAGATTAACTGCTCTCCCTATAACCGGAGAAGGCCCTTTCCCCACCAGCTTGAGACATAAATAGGGCCACCACACTCTCAATAAGGCCCAGATCACAGCTAAGCCCTGTGGTTTCCAAGTCTTTTACCCTTGAAAGGGCAGCCAACCACACAAACCACAAAAGGAAGAGGACCAGAACAGAGTACTTCTTTTGTACAGCCAAGCTATGAAATCTTCCACAGCCTTGCACAGGTGCTCAATAGCTTGAGATTGCTTCAGCTGCCTCCTTTCTCTGGACATGGAGAGGAACAACGGTGCCCTTTCCAAAGCAAATATGCAGCCTTTAAAAGGACCAGTAATGACTGTGCAACCTGAAGACCAGAGAGTAGAAAACAGCAGGCTGAAGGGGAAGATAAAGAGAAGGGTTTGGCAGCAATTTCTCCTTCCATATAGTGCTTATGAAAACACAGTCTGTGGCATTCACATTTGATGATAAGAAGCTCGAGACGCACAACCACAGGAGGCTGAACACGTGGGAAACCACCTTTTGTGGCTCTCCAAAACAATTGCCTTGTGCAAGTCAATCCAGGGCAGAACTACAGCTTTTGCTGCCTTATCACCAAAGCCTCTGTCCAGTTCTTTTGTATTAGAGAAAAGTCACCCATTTGCTGACCTAAGCACAGAGCTCAGATTTCCAGTTGAACCAACTTCGCTTGGACACAACAGGAAGAAATACAGCCCCTCACTTGTACCTAAATGAATGTTAGCAGTATTAATTAGATCCTCACTGAAAAACTGACCTCAACCACGTGTATGACACCTTTAATTAGTACCAACTCTAAGTAACAGAAAAATTACACGGGGTATAGAAAATAACTTACAATATTTGAAAATGGAAAAGAGAAAAAAAATTACTTAAAGTAACAAAAAATGACAGCGTTGTCATATTAAGAAAGCTTGACCTTTCTGACGCCGTTCCCTTAGGAGCCTTCTGCAGCAAGCAGGCAAAAAGCCAAGTCAGGAAATTCAGGCTGCAAAAAAGAGAAAGCTGGCAGCATGTAGATGATGAACAAGTTAAATGTGCTGCACATGGAAGCAATAGTGGTCACTGAAGACAACAGCCAGGCCCACAACAGTTGCAGTGATTTGTAGAGAGAGAGGTTGCAGAGGCAGCTGAAGCATTCAAAGACTTAAAGCATCAAATCAAGACTGAGACACCCCAGCATCTCTCCTTCCAGTTAAATCAATTTACCTCAAAAAAAATTCTTGTTCAAAGATGATCCAAGTATGGACTTCAGGAGTTAAAGAATTGGGGTTTTTTTTCTCTGCATAAATGGAAAGACGGCAGAACTCCTGTTAAACTAAACAGAAGCTCACAATAATGAGATCAAGATTCAGATATAACCTGACAGTGACAAATCTGTACTGACAAGTTTGCAGACACCTTTCTTTTAACCACATTCCCTGGAGGAAGAGAGAGTCTGAGTAAAATCCCCAGATAGTTTGAGAGACTCAAAGTGAACAGTTAAAAACCAAGGGGCCGCCAGATATAAACTGAGTGAACATAAATCCTACTGAGTTTTCTATCTGGTGAAGACTGAATTAGATTCCTCAGTGCTTCTAATAAGGAAGAAAAGCTGCAAAAACTTATTTCTTCCTACTTTTCCTCATTCAGCTCAACCACTGACAGTCAAGCACCAGTGTTGGACCATCAGTCCAACAGATCTTCACAGTTTTAACCTCATACACTGCACATCACCACATTAGTAATCCTGAAAGTACCCAAGTGTAACATTCTAGAAATCACAGAAACACTGGAAGAAGTGCTACAGTCAGTGAAATTTGATTACAGAATTTTTACACAATCAATGCAAAATTCATTTGCCAGAAAATGGATATATTGGTTTTCCATGGCACTAATACACCTTTGATTTTTTTTTTTCTATTTACTTCCCTGATCACCTTTTAAATGAGCATGTGTTACCCTGCTCACACCACTCATATGAACTTCAAATCATTTGACCAAGTTGAAGACAACAGCAGCATAATTTGAAGCACTTTACTTCACAGAAAAAATACCTAAATGCCCAAGAGGGTACCCTAGCCTGTACTCCCATTTCCCGTGGAATCCATATATAATTTGAGTTAATTCACTCTGATCTCTTGCTGAAATTCTAAGATGCCTTCATCCTATCCCATGGATGGAGATGTGTGCTAAGAGCCACGCAATAGAAACACCAAAGACAGGGCATATGGCACATGGAGCAAGCAAATGTGTTGCCACAAGGAAATTATAGCAAGCTCTTCACTGTGTTCTGGATTGAAGGATATTTTCTAGAGAAACTCAGCTTACAGTAGTGACCATTTGCTTCTCTCCAACCTGTAATTCAACAGGTTTTGTGGCCTATTCCTCCTCAGATTTTTTGGTCCCACACTCCAAGTAAGCCATAACATCATCACTATATCACCTATGTACCTTTCCCTAGTAAACCAACACTTCTTTTACTGTTCTTGTCACCTAGAACAAATCTCCTCAGTTCCCAAGCAAAAGTAGGACAGAAGGAATTTTGTTTCAGATACTCTGGAAAGAGTATTACAGAAGAAAGAAACAGGATGCCAGTGTACACCCCCAGTGATGAAAGCACCTTCTGGAACTAGCCCCTCTTAGGTCCAGATATGCAATTAAAACTCAGTCTGGTATTTTATAATCCACTTCAAAATGAGAATTATCTCATCAGCTAGTGAAAGACAAATAATTCAAATAAAAAACTCAGCACACAACACCTGAACACATAATTGCTTAACAGGAAACTTTCTTTGTTTTGCATAATTCCGTATTAAACTGCATACTGGATTTTTGAGGTGGTAGCATTTTTAAATCCCAACCATAAAATAAAATTAGGATTCCAAGTAAACAAAAGCAATCTATTGCTCAATTTACACTGAGCTGTCTTGCAAGAACCTTATAAAAGTATATACTAGCTTGTTTACCCAGGTAGGAAAAGCATTTTTTGATGACCAACAACATCCATGGCTGCAATGCAGAGACTGTTCTAGGTTTAGTGCTTTCTAAAAGTTTCCCAATACCTTTTAAGGATCTGATCATAGCAGCTGTTTATAAAGTTTCCGCCCATCAAAGAACAGTTGCAGAAATATGGGAAAAATCCTGAGCTGCAGAGCAAGTTTCCACAGCTTTTGCCCTCTTGAGCTGCTGCCTCACACACAAAGCAATTGACCTTGCAGAAGGCTGAGAACCCAGTTCTGGGACAGCAATCAAAGCTGCAGATGACAAAGGGGGCAAAACAGCTCCTGCTCCAGAGCTCTTTCACACATGGCAAAGTTTGTTCTGTAAGCTCAAAGGGAATATGCATAAGGCATTCCCATTTCTTGGAAATCTTTGAAGTCCCAAGTATTAACCTCCACTAATATGTTCTTTATCTTACATAATTCCAAGTAGAAGTACTTTTCTATAATGCTGAGCACTTCAACTCAAGAAAGAACAACTATAACTCTGTTCCCATCTCTTATCTAAATAAGATCTTTCTTTAAAGGACCCTTGATGAAAGGACTCTACAAATCATAGATGTGTGCAAGTAATTTCTTTCAACTATTTCAAATATCAGTCAATGACCACCTGAACACTGGAAGCTGTTCTAAGTTTCCTTCTGTTAGCTGCATTACTAATTCCTATATACCTCAAATCCCAGGCAAAGAACTATGTTGTAATGATAATATAAGCACTGACAAGATAAAACCAGATTTTTCGCTCTACACTATGTATTGTGATTTGGTACTACAGTCCCAGAATACCTGGTGGCTCCTCAGACTTCTGGATTCCATCTTTTTGTTGCTCTTAAAATGTTTCAGCTTTCCTTCTGTCTCCCCTTCGTTATTAAATGCATCTTGTCCATTTCTTTAACTTGGTCAAAGCAGATATTTTAAGCTCAGTATTTCTTTATATATAAAGATAACTAACTTCTCATCCATTGACGTATGAAAATAACAGCTTCTGACACATCCTGAAATTAACTGGCCAGAACTGCTTATCGATTTATTTGAAGTATGGAAAGCATATACATGGAAAAAATACTTGGTAGCAAAGAATATTTAAACTGAAATTCTCTTTGCCTGTTTCCTGAAAGAGTGTTTCTCCATAAACCAGATCTCAGAAAACATCAGAAAATTCTCCAGATATAACAGAGTTGACTGATAAGATATGGCCTGATTACCAAGTATCACTTAAGTTCAATATCATTTTCAAAGTCATATAAACTGGATTGTTTTTCACTAAGAACAACGCACAAAAAAAAAAACTAAGGGAGAAAAAGCAGAGAGGTAGACTACTCTGGAACAACAGAGTAACAGGAATAGGAATAAGAACTCTGCTAAAATGTGGACAGGTGCAAAAGGCCCTCCTACTTCCTAGAAGGTTCAGAGAACGTGAACCAGTGTGCACAGAGTTTAGTTAAATGCACACCACTTTATACCTGATTTAACTGTGACTTTTTAAATAGTAAAACAAGAACAATGCCTTAGCTTTAACTTCAGGACAAATATTTCAAGGCCTATTCCAAGGGATCTTTCCCTACTGCCAGAAAAGGCAGAGGGAAACCCCTTTAGCTTTACAGTCAGCACCAATTTCTTACAAGCTTTACATTTCCTCAAATATGAATGGACACAACTTTCTAAAACTCCTAGTATTGAAGTTTTCTTTATTAGGCTGTTTAAACTGGCTCTGCATCTTAGATTACATTATTTTGTGAGCAGTTCTTACGAAAAGAACCTTTAGAATCATCTTTGAGCTATGGGCTTTGGGCCCCATCAGCACAAAAACATTAAACCAAAAGCTGTACATTTTGTAGTCATAACATCCAGTCACCAACCCTATTTGCACCAAACTAGGCTTGGCAGCAGGACACAAGTACATAACCTGAGGCTGTAGTAGGTTTTTGAAGAAGCTGAACAACAACGTACTGGCAAACCTCCTGGAACTCACTCTGAACAGAAGTCAAGGACACTTGGGCAACACTGTGGGGTTGGTGACACAGCATGAGCCCTACCTGGAACAGAAATTGTTTCAGTTGCAACTTCAATGTTGCCCAAGATCAGCCCTGGCAAGCCAAAAAGCCAAGTAAGTTGGGGAGCTCTGCCTGAACAGTAACTTTATTGTTGGACTAAGAATGTAGCAGAGATTGGCTACATTTGGATCTGTCAGATTGAACATTCCCCCCATCTGTAGAAGAGGCCATTTTATTACTCTTTCCTCCTTAAAAGCTGGCATATAATTAAGCTATTTAAATAAATTAACCCAGGAGCTTTAAAGGGTTACTCTACACATATACATAGTGAGATAAGCAAAGAAAGTAAACAAAGCAAGTAAAAGATACTTTTTTTTTCCCTTTGGTGTTTTCAAATCTGGAGCAGAAGAGGCAAACCTTCCTTGCAATAGCTGTGACCATTGATGTACACATAGTAGCAGCCCCAAATAAAAGTGATCAGTATCAGCAGGGCAGCAGCTGGAACAATCTTTAGGGGAGGAAATTCCAGATAAGTCTGAGAGTTTGCACTTCAAAATCAAGTAAGTATCAAACTCAAATTACTATTCAGACAATCAAATATAACTGATACTAAGGACCACTGTATTGACAGAAGAAAGCCATGCCGGTGGAGACAGGAATGGCAGTGGGAGAAGAAAATGAATTTTATTTACACTTGAAAGTTCTTGTGCCCAAAAATGGCCTCAAACAAAATATTGGGGAAGCTAAGTTACCATGCCAACCGTAACTAAAAGAGAAAAAACAAAGAACAAAAATTAAAAAGTCAAAACACTTGTCACATGATGAGAAACCTTAGTTTTGAGAGCAAGACAACTGACGAAGACATCAATAGATTCTCTCAAAGGGAGATGTGCAATTTCCCATCACATTTGAATCACAATTTGACTGAAGTGTTTTCAAGTTTCTGCCTCCTCTCATAGTAAATTGAGGTGATGATTAAAAAATAATCTAGCATTTCCCATTTCCAAATTATGACAGTAAGAAATCCTGGCAACAAAACCAGGGTTTTTTTCAGTTCAGGTGTTTCTCTAGAACCCAATTACTGCAGCACGACAGATATTTGGAATACTATGCAGCGTTTATTATGGCACTCCCAGCAAGGAGAACCTAATGAATTGCTAAAAAAACCCAAACATTTTTCTTTTTCATTGTTTTTGCTATAACGTTTATTTCAGTAACCATTCTCTTCATTTTCCATTCCTCTACAGATGATACCATTTCCACCAGAGTAGTTGTTCAAATATGATATTCCCAGCCTTATTCACAACTTTGCAACAACAAAACAAAGCACAAAGCAGCAAAGGCATCCAGCTAGACCCCAGAGGCTGCTGATTAGGGACCCAGCCTCAGTGGGCAGAAATAAGAGATCGAGTGATACATTCAGCTGTTCACCATAGAAAACACACACTGCTGATTACACAGTTTGCATGTGCCTGAAGCAGAAAGGCCTTCAGCACACCTGCTACAGCTCCAGCTACAGAGGTGGCCACGTGGGGAACCAGAAAAGAAAAAGGCAGCAGAGCTTGCTACGCATGAGATCAGTGAGGAAATCAAGTCAGCTGCTACAGCTACAGTGCTTCAGCTCCTGCAGCCAGCTCAGACATCTGGGCAGAAATAGCAGTCTCTGGACAGAAATGCCACCTAACAAGACACGCCCTGGGCATTCACAAAGAATGCTGCTTGGATGACAAGACTTGTTTCCAAACTAAGCAACTGTAACAAAATGTACTACAACACAAATCTTTCTACCTATTTATCATGTACCAGTATACAAATAACTCATGTGAATAATTCACATGCCAAGAACACTGAGATGAGGTAAAACAACACATACATATGATGTCCTGTCAAAGACAAAAGTTCCTCATGGCAAACCCCAGACTGTCAAATCTGATCATATTCAGTTATTTTGAATGCTTTATAGTGCTCCTCTTCCTGTTGATATAATTTTATAAGTCATGCAGTCAAATATTTTCCCTAAGATGGTAAGACTCCAAAGAAGATACAAATATTTTATTAAGAGAATTTTCTGCTCTTTTTTACACTTAATATTTTAAGGGATGCAGATGTAAAATAAAAAAGATGTTGCAGCAGTGCCTAAACTCTGATTACTGATCTGCTGCATATACTAACCACTAAAGGCTAAGTATAAAGTAAATGCTGGCACTGGCCACTTATTTTGCCAGGTTTCTTAAAGCACACACAATATTACTCTGACTGGTGCTACCCCGCTTGTATGTAGAGCATTAAATGACAGTAAAATATTTCCCTCATACCACTGTACTTACTTGGTTCCTTCCTGCCAATCTGGGATCTGTGAATAATGGAACAGAGCTACAGGATAGTCTAGCAGCAAGCAAGACTTAGATGTTAATTCACACCAGAGTACTGTTGTGGGGACACATGTGAGGAGAAAACCACTTTAAATCCTTTACCTAAGCTAACAGGTTCGTGAAAGAAACAGGATATTATGACACTGCTTTTCAAAATGACAGACACACCAAGCCAAATAACAGAAAAACCCCAACAACTTGACTTGTGGCAGCAAAGCAACTACATTTTGGTCCTTCAGAATAAAGTTAATAACAAACTAGGGCAGCTCAAATTGCAGAACTGAGCTGGAATGACCTGACAGCAGCAACTGCTGTCCAAACAGACATGAGCTATGGCAAACCTACAGCGTTTGATCAATGCTTGCAAGAAAGTTCATATTAGAGATGTGTGGAGAAAAAAGAAACTCTTGATAGATAATTGTAAGATTTGCGGTGTCGCTATTTCTATCACCCAACACTTCTTGGAGACAAGGTATCTTAATTTTCAAGGTTTCTGTGATAAAACACTACAGCCAATCAGTGACGCTTCAAGCAGTGCCTCTTCTAATCGTTTGTGAATCCAGTTTCTCTTTAAATGCCAAACTCATTTGTCCTCACTGACATCTATGAACCTGAAGGCCACACTCTGCGGCTGTCAAAAACCACAATATTTTGCCAAATCATAACAGAGTACCTTTAAGAAATGCCAAGTTTTACATATTTCTAAAAATCCCATCTTTTATGCTCATGCAACTCATCAATTCAGCATTGACGTATTTGGGCTAAACTTCACACAGCAAACTAAGCAAAGAAATTTCTCTAGAGCCAGTAAAGGAGTAAATATCACAATAAAATAATGAAAAAAAGCTTTTTGGTCTACATGAGTGTTAGAACATTAGTGTTAAGATGTTAATTTGAGAAGAAATCCACCTTTTACAACTGAAGTGCTTCTTCATGGACCTCATCTCCCTTTCAAATCACTAAAATTGACATTATGCAAGTCTAATAAATAACATTTCTTATTTTAATACTTGCCCTTGAAACTTTCAACATGCTTACAAAGTTAAAAGAATTACAATGTTGAAACAGAACTTAGAAGCTGCTGATGGTGCTATCCAGTGATGCAAACACAAAAGCAACCCTACATATGCAGATATACAAGATACACAGTGTACCCTTCACTCCTGACTGGTTTCATTACTCCCAGCCTCAGTAATGAACATGCCACTACAATAAGTTGTTAGAGGGTTCAAGCACTGATTTACAAGTGCTTAACTTTTCACCAAAAAAAAATTATCTAGGAAAGTAATTTGTTGGTCTTGAAACTACAGCAGCCGCCATTGCCATTCAGTTTAGCACTGTTGCTCTTCTAGGCAGTAAAGCTGGATATTTCAAAAGACATCAGATACTCCCAGCATGAGTACATGCCCTCCTGCCCATCAATGCAGAGGGGTATAAAAATTCACTATTCTACACCTACTGAGGGTAATGTACAAAACTTAATGTAAAATATTAGCTTTTTTTCCCTTTGATTACTAGAAAATGAAATGCATCAATAGCTTTTCTTCAGTTCTAAGGCTCAGTAGAAAGAAGTGCTTCATAAACATGTACAAGTTATTTTCAGTCATTTCATCCAAGAGTTTACAGATAAGGGCAATGCTAATTTTATTTAAGAAAACTGAAGCCATGCCAGAAATAATTGGATTCAAAACAAACCTACACTGTAATCTATTCTTAGGTATCTATCTTACCTAAAGTCCTTTACTGGAATGATTCTGTGCCTGCTGCCACCAGCAACCTCACTTGATTTCTACAGTCCACTTAAGTACTGCTGACCTGTCAGAGATACTAATGAAATAGTACCTCAAACATCAAATGCCAGGTTGAACTCTGAGGTCTCAGCACTAGAACTGTGAGATTGAGCAACTCACTGGATGGGAACTTCGGAGAACACAACACAGCCAGCGCTGTTGTAGCACTGGGTGAACTCACGGCACTCTTAGGGAATTTTTACAAGACTAGTTGCTCCCAAAAAGGGAAACTACAACCTCTGTATATTTAAGATACAGATTATGCAACAAAATGCCACAATGAATAATGAGAGATGCCTTCTTCTGTTTATGTAGTGCCCATTGCAGATCAGGGAACAATAAGGAGTTATAGTCAATTTGCACTTAAATATTAGCAGCAGGCTGTAAACACTGCAGAATTCAGATTATTTTCTATGACATCTGGGTTGAATTAAAAGATGCTTCTGTTTGTGCATGTCCAAGTTCTTGCAGTGCTGGGTAAAAACTACTGCTCACACCCAGCTTTCAAATGGTTATGGAGGCAGAGCAAGAACACATTGCCAAGATACTGAATATCGATAAGCTGGTCACTCAAAAATCATTACAGTCATCTCACATGAAGAACAAAAAGCTGATTTCATTTCCATGCAGTTCAGCTAGTTAATTACATCTCATACATAGCCCCCAACTGATATTTTTACAGATACTCTAGTCTTTCGTTGCTTCCTTCAAAAACAAAAAATATACGAAATAGCTGCTGGTGGTTAATACTTCTAAATCTGATGATCTAACTTACCCCAAAATTATCCTTGTCTCAGGCCATAATTAATGTTCTGTCAAGAGAATTATACCTTACTAATGGGCATACGTTCCACAATCTTCTTCAGTTCCATACAGGATGAAATACAATTTATGCACAGTACACGTATACAGTGGCCTTGGCTGCAACAGAACAGTTCTGCAAAGAGACGCAGATGAAGTTGAGCAGCTTCCTTTATGTACTGAAGACCACTGCTGAGCACTGAAAAACCCACAACTGGAGCTGTTTCTTAATCTCAACAACAGAAAGTACAATCACCACTCATAACCTACTTGTGTCAATCATAGAGAAGCTGAACCAGACAAATCTGGTTTTAGTTCATCTGACATGAGCAAAAGGATGGAAAAGGATTGACATGAGCCTGTGACAGATAATGTTTTTCAAACTAATTCTACCTTCTCCCACAATTTTTTTTGTCTTGTTTTGGGAAATGACATAAAACTACTACTTAAATCAATTTAACTGGCACTTGAAGTCAGAGGCCAAGCCTGCCTTCGTTCTCCCTTCAAAACTAGGTCATAGTGTTGTACAAAATAATGGTACATCACTAATTCTGCCCTGCCATGCACCTAACAGATACAGAGCTTTTTACACTGCATTACAGGAGTTGGTTTTTCATACAATCCACCAGAAACCTCTGAATTAGGAATCGTGTTGTCCAGTGGCACTACTTGCAAGATCAGGTATCAATCACATGATCACATTTTAAATGATCAAATGCTTCCTCCCAACACATTCACACTTACTAAATTGCAAAGTTGAAGATGTAAACAGTATAACTTGAAGGTGAGCTGTAAACTGGACACCAGCACCAACCTACATCTGCCCAAAGATGTATTTTAATAAGATAACTGATCAGCTGGTGAGACACACACTATATGTAACTAAATGCTTGAGAATAGTTAGCACTTCTGATACTAAATTAGGGTATATTTTTAGTAATGCTTTATATAACAGATTTTTAAAACAATGTTTAAATGTGGTCTTAAAGAAAGAACACACATGAAAACATGACTAAGTTATTTTGCCACTTATTTCAAGTGCTTTGCTTCTCCAACAGTAAAAGAACCACAGCCCTCTAAGAGAAAGCTATGTGAACAAAGAAGGATTGCCCTTTCAAGCTGCCATATAAGACTTGTTTTCTTCAAATTTCAGGCACAATAGTGTTTCACCATTAACAGCTTCTCACGATTCAACAGAGCCCAAAGGAACACGAGGCACACCAAACAGAACATGGGCACTGTTTCAATACACGTTGTGGCATCTCTATGGACTTGTACCACAGCGACGTCACCTGCTCATGACCTCAAGCACACAGATTTTGGAACACAAGTACATTTGCTGCAGCATGCTGAGGGCTGGAAGTCACAGTGTACTCGTAAGAGATGGCTTCAACCAAAATAGAAAGCCATGAATGGGGCTTGGCAGCAGGGGAATCCCCTTCCTCTTTACTGCTATTTATAACTGAAGGCAAGTAAGGTCATTTCCAATTTAACAGGCAGTTCTTAATGCAACTTTTTCTGCAGGGAAGGGGAAAAAATTAAAGATACAAATATTCCAAACACACCATTCTTAGGCTTCATCTGCCAGCAAGACACACTGACCATTTCTACAACGCAAATTAATAAAAGTCAACATTTAGTGTTCTGTGTATAACTTTTATTTTAATGCCAAATGCAGTGAACTTGGAAGTGTCTGGCACTGAAATAAGGAGTAAACAAGGAAAACTAATACTAGCTTTTACACAGCTTTTCAGCTGAAAGAAAGAATAGATTTTGCATTGGTCGGGCTCATTTGACTATTTGGTTTGGCTGCAAGTCTGCTTCATCAAGGAGATTTCACTCCTCAGAAACAACTTCTTTCAACAGGAATTTCCAGCTTCTAGCTCAACCCAAAAAGAGTGTGCAATTGATATACATCATTATTTGCTTTCAAACAACAAAAGCATCAAAGCACACAGCTGATTAAGATTTCTGTCCCCCTGTTAGGCAGAATCTCTCCTAACACTGTCTAATTCATTTAAATTTAAAATAATGGACATAAGAATGCTTTCAATTTTGAAGGCTGAGAAGAAGAACACTGGAAGCCAACTAAGTCTTCTGTTAATACACTGCCCACATATTTTTCTGCCCCAACTCCGTCAAGCAGACAGATATTGTACTACAGTCCACTTAGGCCACTAATTTCAGGAAAAACTGAAGGATGGTCAGCAGTGCAGTTAATCCCATCAGGAAGCTCATTTGTAGATGTTTCTGCACACAAGAGACTGTAAAACAGTTTTTTGCACTGTTGGATGGCTCAGGAATTCACCATAACCACAACAATCATTGGAGAGCTCTGCATTCTCTTTGATCACCTGAAGCAGGAAAGAGTCTTTGAAACCATGTTTACCAGAGTGCTTAATGAAGAAAAACCGATGAGAATTCTGTGCTTGAAAGTTGGCACCGAAAGTTTCACTCCTGATGAGAGGCTATCATCAACTGTTACTAACAGCAAATCAACATAACTTTCCTTCAAATGAAACAAAAGGGTTTCCAGAGCAACACACACATGAAGTTATACTAACTGTTGATGAGATTCTCTTTAAAACCTAGCTCCAAAACAGAACTCAGGTTAAGGGACCAGGAAGTTTGACACTAGTTGAATTAATGTGTGGAGTTAACACACCCCAAATCTTTCAAAAACTGTATTTGAGAAAAAGATGACAACACCAGCATCTCCAGCTTCACAGTGTTTCCCATGTGCGTGACCACACACCGTGTGCCACACCCACAGCAAGGGCAGATTCCTCACTGGTTTACAGACAACTGCTGCATGTCTAACTCCCACCCCTGAATGTGCTGTGACTGCAGTATTTATGCAAGACTCAATAAACATCAGTCAATGAACAAGATCCCTATTCTCACACAGAACAATCTGAGAAGAAAACAGCGTTAATGACAATTGCTCAATATGGATGATGTGCTTTGCGAGGCTGGAATAACTTGGTAACGGGCATTTCTTGCAAGATTTGGAATTAGATATTTGTTGCCAAACACATCCCACACTCAAAAACAAGGGTTCTCTTTAGTGTTAACAGCAGGCAGCTGGAAAAGATGTTCCCTATTAAGAGCAGCTGAGGAGGAACCAAAAAAAAAAGCAAGTGTCTGTCCTGTAATCTGACAACCTTCAAACAAAGAACTGCTTCTTGCAGAGGGTAAGTGGTAGCTGGACACAGGAAATTATTTTTATGGTATTCATCCCAAGGGTTGAAATCCAAACCTTGCTAGAGAGACACATTTTTTCCAAAGTCTTAATTTTAATAAAACAGGATTGTCCCTTCACAAAATAGAAAGATGGGATACTAATTCTAGCAATGTATAGAACAATGAGGGTTTGCTACGCAGGCAGACACTCACCTTCTAAGGAATGACCCCTTTACTGTCACAGGCTGTAGACCAAAATGCAGCTGATAAGTATTTCAGTAATGCTTACCACAGCAGCAGTTTGGGGGGAAAAAATGCCCAGAAAGCTGAGGGATGAAGGGGAGTGAGGCAGCACAAATTTAAGAACCAAATCAAATAACCAAGAAGAAGCTTAGTTTTGAGTTTTAGGATAAAGAGTAACAGAACATAACTGAGATTGGATCCATTTTTACTTTAAGAATACATAATATTTACAGCACACCAAAATGGGCCACTCACTTTCCAGGTGCAAGTTGCTGAGCAAGATCTTTCCACTTGCTCTATTTCACCACTAGAAACAAACAAGTAACTTAAAATCATATACTTAATAGTTCATCTTAGTTTTAACCAAACTTTCAACTTTTTAAATCCTCAACAAGTACAGAGCAAGCCACAACCTAAAAACATAAGTTCTTCAAGCCAAAGTGTTATTAATGCTTAGGAAGCTGGAAGAAACTTAAGTTACATGTCACTGCAAGATGGGGTCAGTTACAACACTGAGTACAAAAAGAGAAATATATCCTTGGGGAACTGCAATGTTTTTAACTTTTCCTGAATTGCTGCCAGTTTTTCAGGTTCAATTTTTAATAATGTAACAATTGGAATACACATGGCTTTTTTTTCCCTGAAAAAATATATACTTTTGCAAATTAAGGGAAGACTTTTCACACTAGTAATACTGGTGTGCAAAATCCATTCCCTGAATTTCTCAAGTATCATCAGAATACAGCATTTCAGATTTGTTATTTCCATCACGCTCAGTGAGTATATGAAACATTATAGGAGAATGGCATGAGAAACAAAGGGTCTAGGGATGCAAGTTTAATAAAGCTTCAAACTCAAGCTGTAGGTCAGAATATGCCTTCAAACTGAGTATTTCAAATTACATTTTCAAATCCAAACCTGACATTTCAGGAACTCAGTTTGCTGTGACACATGACGTTACTTTCCCCTTGCCCATCAAGGTTTCCGTGTTCACCTATGACAGAGCAATTACATGTCTGTAATGTTTCTGAGAAGTGTAAAATCCTGATCGTTCAGCCAAGCCTGCATATGCAGTGCAAGGAAAAAAGCATTCCCACAGGCTCTCTCTGTAAATGGCACTGTTTGTGGCTGAAGCTGAGGACTTCTGCTGTAACACACATACCCACAGCCCATATGGCTACCCAGCTCTGATGCCCAAAAGCCACAGAGCCCACAGAGGGGCTGTGGGAAAGGATCAGATGACAGGAGAACTTGGCCTTCAGCTACCAAACCCAGTTTTCTCCAAAAGAGAACGCAGAAACAAAAAATGGATGCCAGTAATTTATTGATACTGGGTACGTTACTCCATCATGCTACGTAAGAGAATGCTACAAAAATAGTTCAGATTTCAATTCAGTGTCTAGACACTTTGTCAGCTGAAGCACAAAGACTGGTCCTTGTCTCTGACTCACAGTAACTATTCTAAAGCACTCAAAATCAACCACGTACTTTTGGGTCTCTGTTTATCCTTGCAAAGTCAAACAAACCATCTTGAAGTTGTATTATTTCCACTCTTCAAAATAAATGTATACTTATTCTTTCTGACCATCAGCACTAAATAAGTGAATTTATTTTGATGTGAGGGTTGAATTATAGTAAGCAATCAACTGCCAAAGCCACAGGCTGTATTGGTACTCATTTAGACAGATGTGACACATCATATATATGCTTATTTTACAGACACATTCCCTCAGAGCTGTTCCTCCTCATCCTCAGATTTCAATAGTGCTTCAATGACTTTGACTCATGCCTCTGTTTATAACTAACTGAAAAATCTGTGTTCACTAGATTAGAAGATATCGAGTATATGCAACAGAAAGCACAATTTCACCATCTCATTAGTAACTTCCATTGTCTTCAAGTGTAATAAATGTCAAGCAGCAAGGTTATTCTTTTGACACTTCATGGAGGCAGCCCAGAGTACTATTTATAAGATTCTTTTGAAGTAATTTGTAAAGTGTAATTCATCTCCATAAACCTCCTCAAAGGTTTCCTATTGTTTCTTTACTTGAACTCTACCACAGTGTGTCTCTGTTGTAATCACAAACCTGAGGTTTATGTTCCATGTTGCATATAACTTTCTACAATGCTTGAAGAATCACTTTTTGCCATTGTAAGCCTAAACCCACTGGGTCTAGGAATATCCTGGAGCCCTAGGAAGTCAAATATAATTTCCTTAGTTTTCAGGATCCCATTGTCACCACAGAGACCTAAACCATTACTAGCTCAATTTTGCATTTGCAGCTTGTATGTGTGTTAACAGCACCTTAAAAAACAAGGTATCACATAGGTATCTCAGCAGGACAAGAATTTGAAACAACAGCTCAGAAAATGCAATCACCTGGTTGATTGTGAGAAGTTATTCAACATGAACATACACCTCATAGAGATCTAGGAGTGGGCAAACCTCCTCCTGCCTACAGATTGCTTTAGGTAGGACTAAACCTAAGTTCCTATCTATTTGGAATCGTTAAACAGCAGACGCTAAAGCAAGACAACAGAGCAGGACAACAGAGCGTGTATGGGAAAAGGAGAGCACTTGTGAGAAAACAAGATCTTTTTCCAATTGAAGGATTTCAAAGCTGAGTTATTGGGAAGCACCTTTTCTCAACTACCTGCTAAGCACTGTCTTTTGCCTGCGTTATTTTCTCTCCAATACTCAACACTGCTCCTTTGTTGAGTTGCAGGAAAAAACTATTGCAAGACTTGCCACCAAGCAAGCCAAGAACAGACATTTAGAAACCGCCAGTATAAACAAACTGAAATTAAGTTGCAGCACCCTGCAGACTCTGCCATAGAATCTCAGAACAGTTAAACATATCAAGTTATTTCTTCCAGCTCAAAGAACCAAACTCCTCTAAAATAAATCCTTGCTTCAAGGGCTTTAGTTCCTTATTCATTCCACTAGGAAGATACAGCACTGTATTGTTCATTTGCAGTATAACACCTATGTTAGAGAACCTTAAGCACACTCAGTCTTTATTCCCCCTCAGTGAGATACCAGCCACAGGTCACTGTGTGTTGAACAGGTCCTTTAAAGCATTGCATGATAGAGGAGTATTATTTGACAAAGCAGGTAACAAAGGGAGGCTGGAACCACACAAGATCTTCTCTAAATTCCCTCTTTTGTTAACTATTAGTCACGATTTCTGCCTTCCACATATCACTACAGCTTTTTTGCTGAACACAGCTTCCCTGCTAACAATCCCTTGCACTTCCAGACTACAGGACTTGCACCAAGATCTGAATCTGGCTTGAGTTTCATTTTATTGTTCCCAAGACATCCACTATGGAACCAGAGTATGCCTAACAATGACCCAGATCCATCTGTTTACATTCTTCACCAAGCCTTATATTGTTCATGTTTTTCATGCAAATAGCTCAGTTTAACCCTATTTTGCATCAGATGCATTGTGGAGAAGGAGCTGGTTTCATGCCAGCACTCCCCAACAAGAAGAACTCTAAGACAGAAGCCCAGACTGGCCTGTCCTACCTGCCCAGCTCCTCCACCCCACGTGCAGTTGTTTCACTGCCCAATGGCCACTGATACACTCACACCAACCAAAACATAAGATTGCCTCCAACGCTGTCAAAAAGCTGCATTCCAATAGCTACTGACAAGACAGTCAGGCAAGCCTAATTATACAAATACTAGGCTTTCATTAGCTTATTACTTATAAAGAAGCATTTTCCTTATTGCTTAGTTGAAAATCCCACGAATGTTGACAGAAGAAAGCTTTCCTAATTCTAAGCTACTTGGAGATATCTTAAGTATGAATTGCTTAGATTTCAAATGGCAACTCCTAACAAGCACAAGTACTTCAAGCATCTGTAGACTGACCAGGAAGAAATAAAACTTCTACTAAACACTAGAGGCCCAAAAGGAAGACAAATTTCACTTGCACAAGTCTCCACATCCTGATTCACTTCTCACATGTCATGAGAGAGTTAGATCACATAAAATACACGTAAACAAAAATATTCCAAATAAAAGAAATCTAAATTAGAAGGTTCTTACAGAACAACTCAAATTCAGAAGGAAATAGCAAACCCATTGAAGACATCAAAACAAGTGTTGATACAAAATACAACTGTTCTATAAGGTCTATTTCTGTGATGACAGGGCTGCTTTCTGTATATGGTCATAATAATACAAAGAGTATTTCACAGGCAGTAATACAGTTCTGGTTAAAATAATGAAAGGTAAACATGAAGCAAGAAATTTGGCATGAGTATATAGTCCAGAAAAAAACTCAAACCAATTCGTCAATACACACTGCTAGAAATCTTCAGTTTTTACAAAGCTGTACCTATAGTTTGTAGGGTTTTTTAAAATGCTTTCCTCATTTTTCTTTCTATTCTATCATTTTCTGTTTTCATTCTACACTTCTTCCTTTGGTTTTAAGTATCCTGTAAACAACTTTTAAAAAGAAACTCCCTGCTTTATCTTCTCTTTTTACCCAAAACACAACTATCTGCAATTCCACGTTGCTTTTGCATCTTCTTCAGGGGCTAAATTGTACTTCACTCCTTGGCAGCTACAGAAAACGAGCTGTACATGAAAAGATACACTTTTTGGGTGGGTACCAAGATAGTACTGGTCCTTGATAACAGATGTTTTGCAGGTACTTGGAATTTATCTGCTGTAGCCTCAGGCAGGACAGGAACCACAGTATGCTGGCTGCTATAAGCAAACTAGAAGAATTGCTGTCCCTTCTTACCAGTCCGAAAAAAACCCAAAAACAAAACCAACAAAACTCTCCAAAACAAAACTTCCCTTATTTAGGAATGCTTATTTCTAAAAGTTTAACTGGCACAGGCTAAGGCAAGCTTACAGAAATTGGCATGCTGTCACAACACATGGGGACCCTGTAACCAAATACCCTATTTTCAAGTACAGTCACATGAGGCAAATGAAGGTAAGGAATTCTAACCAGGGAAATACACAAATGCTTTAGGGCCTTTAGGACCCTCTACAGTTGCAAATCTTGCTAAAAATGACCTCTGATCCTGAAGACTCTGAAGTGTTATTACGTCTGATCCACAGATGTCAAGACACATCTTTTGCTCCAAAATCCATATGCAACAACTGACTTACTAGTCCCAGTACAAGCTCCTTGTCACACACATTATGAGGTAAAATCAACAGTCTAATCAGATCTGACAAAAAGTTGGTCCAAAAAATTTTGAAATTATGGAGATAACTACTTGAAATAGGGATTTACATCTATCACCATTAATGATGAACCTCACCCTAAATACACATTTTGCCTTGAGATATCAGATGATAATACAAAGCCATCATGATTAGCAAGACATTTAAAAATTAAGTACCCGGTAAGGTGAGGACAAATCTTTCCAACTTCTCCAAGTCATGTGATACTTAATATAGTACTTCACTTAAAAAAACCCCAACCACCTGAACTTAATGGCACATCTTCAGGAGCCTTTTTTAAGGTTTCTTACTTTACAGCAAGAGAGACAAAGGCATGTACCATTGGGGAAGTATTTGGTCTTCCTACTGCAGTAAAAAATGGCTGAAATGGAAGACAACATGGTATTCCTTTGTCAGCAAAAGCTGCTGGAAGACTCACAGAAAATAGTTGAGGATTTGAAGAAATAAGTATTAAAATAAATTATGCAGTGTGCTACACTGTTAGCTGACCTTACAGATGTTTCTTACGTGGCTCATCATAGGGTATATGCTGGATTGCTTCAACAGTGAAACACACTGGGAACTTCTCTTTTCAGAGTCACTCCAACAACAATGTATCAGAGTAGAATCAATAGTAAATTATCTCTTTAATAGAAACAATGTTTTATGAGAAAACTGTGCAAGTGTACACTTATGTGCTTTTATCTGTAACCTTTACACTGGAATCCTTTCATATTTTATTCCAGTTAAAGCAGTCACTCCATAACCACACGTGAAATTCTTTCACTGCATCATTCATAGATAAACTAACGCAGCAATGCTGGAGGCAGAAGTGCATCAAGTGCTACTGATTATATAACTTTATAAAGTAAGAGCTTCAAACAGTAGAATACCTTGTAACAAGATGGGGAGTGACCATGAAATTCATATTCCCACAGTAAATTTTGCTAGTTATCTTATGGCAAAGAGCTTAAAAGAGTTGTCAAACTTACTGACACATTATGTGTTTTTTCCTACAAAGACAGCTGTTCAAAACTGGCTGTTCTTTTCTGTTATGACACGGCACTGTCGGTACTCTGCTACCTACCAAATATTTTCAAATAAATACACATCTAAGGTGTCCCTTCAAGGTGAAGCTGACACTTCAACAGGGAGCAAAACAGAAACTGCTTTTCAAAAGAAACTCACTCTACAGAGACTGTTTTGAAAACATGTTTGGAAATGTTTCTACTAAAAAAAACCTCCTTAAAAACCTGTACATAATTTCCTGAACTTTAAAATCTTAAAATAAAAAAACAAAACAAAACAAAACAACAACAAAAAAAAACCTGCTTAAAAATCTTCCAAAAGAAGTGCTTCAGGAAAAGAAGAATGCGACATCTTCCCATTAGTCTGAAAGAACAACTGATTGACATCAGGGAAGATGGAAATTGAATAGATGAATTCCAAGAAGAATCTCTGCATAGTTAGTGTATGGGAGTGGAAAATTAGTATCATGATTTAGTAAGCACGACCAACAATGCACTTCTTCCACTTGGATCTGTCTTTGTGAGATGTCTTATTTGGCTAGGACAGCCATTAAAACCAAGTATTGAAATAAACTGAACTAGAACCAGCCCTTAAAATGGCTGTATACAAGTGAAAAACCAACATTTTAAAAAAAAAAAGTAGAGGCATGTTCAATCACATAGCTCTCACTAAATTATTCCTTAATGAAAGTAAAAAAGAGTTTTGTTAAAAAATAAAACAAATTTTCTAACTATTTGTCTTGTCCTTCAATAATTTCTATTTTTTGTGTATGTTCTCTAATGTGTATAATAATAGTAGAGTAGTATCTGTGTAAATTTATAACTAATACACATATTTTGGTGTGTGTGCTCACAAATCTTTTACTGACAAGGGCATGAGATCAAAAAAGACTTTGGAAACCACTGCCTTAAACGGCCCAGCAGGCTGACAATATTATTCCAGAGAAGTTAAGGCAATGGCTGATTATACTAAGATCCACAGGGAAAACAGTGCTTTGTTTTTAGTTTTGAACATAAAGTAACAGAGGTTTTTTACCCTCATATGCAGATGGCATTTGTAATGCTTCAAACTGCAATTTATCTCTGAAAAGGAATGGTAATAGCATTAAGGCAGGAACACATTGTTCCCACACAGACATTCACACTCATTACTGAGCCACTTTCATAGCCTGACCTTACAGTTGTTCCAGGACTGGTTTGCTTGGTTCCTCAATCCCTTCTCACTGCTTGCAGGCTTCCTTTATCTGTGTTAAATAACCTCCAACAACTGCTGCATAAGGAGCTCACCTTAACCACACACTTGTACTACAATCAAGGTGTTTTTCTGCCTCATCTCTTCCTCACCAAAACCCTGCCATTCCCTTGGGAGTGGTATTACACAGCCAGCTAAAGCTCTGACATGAAAACTCTAAAAATACATTTTTAGAGTACAAATACAGGACAGAGAGAGAACAAATTTTCACTTGCTCATACAGCCCCCGTGAACCATTTGAACTGACCCCTTACTTATCCAGGTCCACTGCCTACAAAGGCCTGGGACAAATCTCATTAGATCCCCTGCAACCCCTTTTCATGTCTGCATTTGTTCTGTACTTAAACTGCAGTCTGGTCTGCCCAAACTCACGAGGCAAAGTTAACTATCCCTCCTTCAGAGGTTTTAGTCTTCTTTACACACACCTACACGCCTCAGCTGTTTTAAGTCTGGTTAGTGTCACAGTGCAGCTGGGCAGGCAACCCAGCAAGAACCAGGCTTATCTGGACCTTACTCACAACTGCAAACACAGTCACTGATTTTTTCTTTTCAAATTAAAAAAACCCAAATATTTTTCAGGGTTGGTACATACTACAACATCTTGGGTTCTTGTCTAGGGTCTGTGCATGCTCAGTAGTTGCACGTAACATTTCCAAAGAGTACTTCAAACATCACAACAGCGTGATCTCATATCCCACAGCCTTTGCTTTTTTCAAGTGAAGTTGGATATTTATCTCCTCCTCCCTGTACCAGTGCCTTCAGTGATACCCTGACCCAGGAGACACCACTGGTTCCTTCTGCTTGACCCTGTGTGCTGGCTGTGCAGTAGTGACTCCCACTTGGTCCTTTCCCCAGGGAGTTCAGACATGCCCTCGTCAACAGATGTGTCCTTATACCACAACAAAAAAAATAATCTAAGAAAATCTTTCAGACAAAAATTATAAAGAATTACAAAAAACAAGAATTACAAAAATTGCAAGCTACAGTGAACTGAAATACTCAAATTGGGCTTTCTGATTTCATGTATTCATATATTCACTTAAAGGCCCATTGTTAAATTTTGATTCTGTCGTGGTATCTAAACATATTTATTGTGTCTAAGGACTATACCCCGCAGTCCTACACCACCATCACCTTCCTGACACCATCCCTCCTACTACTATAGGTCTTTCCTTAAACAGGCACCATCACTTCTGTCAGATATTGATAATCTGTCTTTTCTGCTTCTGTTCTGTCTGCCAACTGCCACTTTGCTATTACCTGCTACACAGCACTTGGCACATGTAAATTGAACAAAGGTAAAAGGTACTCACCATAAATTACTTTAAGCCTAATTAATGTTTCCAGCTGTACAAATTCAAGCCAGCAATTTTTGGACCTGTTTCATGCTTATGTCATCTACATATTAACTTTAAATCTCACATTCTGAAAAATCAGAACTTTCTCCTGCTAGTACAGAACACGACTGAAACCAAACCACAGGACAGGCTGTGCTCGAGGTTGCTGAGACAAAGGGTTACTTACCACATTTCAGATATCAACTCTCAAGAAAGGTAAAGAGAGATCATTATATGAAAATAAAAAAGAATATGCAATAAGAAAAGCATTACACAACTGAAGACCTTTTTAAGCTGAAGACAACGCCATTGTTTAAGAGGTTCTCACACCACTACACCAAATACTTCAGCAAAACACTAAACACTTCAATAGATTAGGGCAACAAATCTACCACAGCTGACAAAAGTAAATTGTTATTCAACTCAAAAAAGTAATCAGCCCAGGTAGTGCCATTGATTCTTTATCACCTCAATTGTTATTTGCTGTGATTTAGAAGACTGAGAGCCTCCTGCTTGTTCCTGGGTTACATGTCACTTTTTCATGAAAATAAGAAATCTCAACCTTACAAAAGTTGCCACAGAGAAAGACACAAGGTTCATTTACAATTCACTTCAGCCCATACTTTCTTCCTGCTGCCCAAACACGGAAAGATGAGCTACCTAGTGAGAATGAAAGGAAGGCAGTTTCAAGTGCCAGCCTGGCACATCTTGGCAGGAAATCAACCGGTAGCTGCCAAGTAAAGGGACTACAAGTAAGTCAGCACTGTAATACTGTAAAGATATTTTAAGACAAGACTTACTGTTGTATAGCCACCCTCACCTTGTGCAGTCAGTCAGTGCATTTTCTAGCTTTATGAAGATGCTTGAGTAAAACAGCACTGGAGCTTTGAGAATTGAGGGGGTGGATCTCTGGGGATGAAATCCCAGCTTGCAACTGGAAGTGGAAAATATCAAAATGTTATCACAATTGCTTCAAGTATGCAGGCTAATTCAACCTCAATTCCAAGATAAGCATGCGTGCACATAGCACACCCAGGGAAATGGTTCTCTGACTACTGTGAAATGGGTTTTCAGCAGCATTAGCAGGGACAGAAACCCACAAAATTCATTGTACACAGTTACAAGTCTGGAGTCAAAACCAAGCACAGGCTTAGCACACCACCTTCTCATCCTCAAGCACAGCAGCCTCACTCCAAAGGTGTAACTTCCCTGCACCCAGAGACAAAGGGCACAAATCTCTAAATACTGATCAGACCCAGGATTGCACTGCATGCTGTGGATCAGCACTTACACATCTAAGGAGCTCAGGCTACCTTCAAGGCATTCTTTGTGTAAAAGGAATACATTGTTTAATCACAACAATAAAAATAAAGCATAAAAGAGATTAAGACACAGCATGATGTCCACAATCATAATCTCATCCAGAGTGGCAAAACCCTAGGTTATTCTGCTTAACATAGCCTCTGGAAGTTGTAAGCTAAACTACTCTGAAAAAACCCTCTGCTTCATCATCTGCATCTCCCTTGCCCCAAAAATTTTGCAGTTCAATTTAATGTGTATTTTTATGACCATATGTGGTCAAAAGCAGAACCCTGGAAGCAAAAAAACTGCATTCTCCTTCAGGACCACCTGAAACTGCAATTTCCAGCTCCATTTGTCCCAACTGAAACACTAAAATCTAAAAGTAAATAAATGAAACGTAATACTGCCTTATTAAGACAGCCTCCCTCCATTTGCAAAAACACTCAACTATTATGCTTGCTGTTCTCAATTCGCATCAGCATTCTATTGTCTGTAGAAACATGCATAAGCAGACTTGCCAAAACTTTTAAAGACTCAAAAGCAGTGAAAAGAAAAGAATTTCTGAAAGCTGGTACAGTGGTCTGTAAAGACATTCACACTTCTTTCCTAATTAGGGCTGGTGCAAAGGCAGCATCTGGAAAGCATGGCTTAGCAAGAAACTCTGCATATTAAAAAAAAAAAAAATAAAAAAACCACCAAAAAACCAAGATGTCTACACATTTGGCAGTTTACCAAAATATCCAAGGGTCATATAGGACTGGCAGCTGAGAATCAACTCAAATGGTGTTTTCAGTACTATAATGCTAAAATTATGGATTTGGAGGGATTCTTCAACAAATGGTATTGCTCATATTTCATGAACATAGAACACTGATATCCCAACAGTTATCTGACACTGCAATGCCACAAAAAGGAATGGGGGTGAGATGTTTGAACTACTGTCTGGATGTGGTGACTAATTAAGCACTGCCATTTTTGCAAGCCATCTAAACTGCATTTGCACAGGTTTAATAGATACATATTATACAGGTAAGCATATAAAATTACAGTCCCAATATTAATGTCTCAGAACATCCTTGCTATGTGGAGTCATATCTTTGTAGAAACAATGCCAAATAAGAGAAAGTTTTCACAGCAAAATTTCGAAGTCATCATGCAGTTCAAGCTATGTCACAGCTAGACAGTTCTTTCAAGCTCACTCCTCCCACTCCAAAAGAAGACTTTACTGTAGTGGTGTTTTGTATTGATAGTTATATTTATAACTGTAGACGGGTTTCCTAATATAAGCAGAATTCAGTCATTACAGTAGCTGGCAAATGATGAAAGAAGTCTAAGTAAAGCTGTAAACCAAACCAAGCTCAGAGTAAAATTACTTAATCCTTTGCAGTTCAAATGCAACTTCATCTTTCTCAATATTGTGTACTCGTAACCAATCTATCCATCACACACACCACAAAACCTCTCACCCTCTCAGGCACTACTACAGTGCAATGGCAATGTTTCAAATCAACTTAAATTAGGCTCTACTACATTCCATTACATGATATCATGCAACAGATGTTACTCTAAGAACACACAGGACAATTATTCAGGATAAACTGCTGTTATCTGAATGGTAAAATGAATGGGTATCCTATATGAAATGGCTGTAGACTTTATGTAACTTTATACTGAGACTGAAAACTCGAATATTATCCAAGTTCGCCACAGTTAACCCACTTCTATTGGCAACCAGAAACAAGAAGTATTCTTATCTTGCATAAGCTCAATAATTCTGTCACCTATTCTAGATAAGCTAGAATTCCACTTAACCCTTTAGTTCTGCAGTGACCAGTGAGTTAAATGATATTACGAAACTCAAATGAAACGCACTTCCAAGAGGCAAGAGACACACCCCCTCCCTCCTCAGCTGTGTGGTAACCTTGAATCTCCCTTGAAAATGTCACATTATGAAAATTAAAGCAGGAAAGGTAGTTCAGCCAACTTAACTCACAGTTAACTTGTCTAACAGCTGCTCTGTTGGAAGTATGACTGACCATTACACCACACAGATACAAAAGTGTTTCATATACTACAATTTGTAAGGTACTTTTAATTAATTCTGGCAGCTTGAGTTCCTACTTAAAACACACTGCCATACACATACAAATAAGTCATGTTTTACATAAGTAAGAGCAATCTCAGAAACATGTTGCTTCTTTGTTTGTAAATCATAGCGACATTGTTCCATAGCCATTGGGCTCTTTTGAGAATGAAAAACTCCCCAGTGCCTCTAAGCAACATACTTCCAAACCCAGAGCTGCCTTGAAACTTAATATGGCTCAAACTTGGCTCCAGAATGTAGGTCTACAAAATAAACTTTAAAAATATTTGGAGAGAAGTGGACAATTGTTTAATCTGACAAGAGGTTTTTTCAATCAGTGAACATTCCCACAATCTTTCTAAACTAGACGTCATAGCAGCATTTTAACACACAAAAAGTAAAGCCTAAAAACCCAGAAATGGCTGGTCAGCAGAACAAAAGCGCTGAGCTTTGAGAAGGTGAGCACAAAGCCAGCAGAGGCCCCAGTTCTCAGTCAGGTGCGTTCCCAGGCAGTGACACTGCGTCGGGGCTCTCCAGACACCCGAAGGCAAGACTGCACCCACAGATATCTGCTGAGCAGGCACGGCAGAAACACAGGTGTCAGGACACACAGGCGGACCGCAGCCCGGGGCGCGGACAGCCCCGCTGCGAGCACACACCGCCGCCTCGCACCGAGGGAAGTTTTGCGCTTTGCTCAGCCCCGGACGCGAAGCCTCACCGGGGCAGGCAGCCCGGAGCCGCCGGAGCCATGCACGCCCCAGGCCGGCCCGGGGAACAGCGAGGCTGCGGAGCAGCGCGGCTCCGCCGCCCACCCATCCTCATCTGCGCTGCGCAGGGGCGGCCGCGTCCTTCCCTCCCCTCCGGGTGGCCCTGCGGGACCGCCCTGCGACCCGCGTCCAACCCGAGCCGTCCCGCCGCTCTCGTGGGAAGATGCGGGCAGAGACACAGATAGATGGGTATAGATCCACGCGTATGCGGACGCGGCGGGATCGTCCTTGGGAGGTCGTCACTTCACCACATATTGCGAAAAGGTTTTTTTCTCCACCGCGGTCGCCAGTAGCGCCCAACAGAGAACAGCTCCGTTCCCTGGGCAAACCCACCCCCGAGCCGGCCACGCCACGCTCCCCCAGGCATGATGCGAGGGGCCGGTCGCCTCAGCACCTCCCTCGTATTCCAGCCCTATACGACATAGGGAAATCCCGAAAGACCGCTGTTTTCCTCCGATCTGGGCCCCCCTCCTGACGAAGGATAGGTGAGCCGAGGCCGCTCTCCCCTTCCCGGGGTTCAGCCCGCACGGCACTGGGCCGGGCTATTGCTGTCCTCCCTGGAACCTGCAACTTGTTGGGCGAGCAGCACTGCCCGGGGGCGAGCCCGTGCAGGCGACGCGGGCACCGGGAACCGGCGGCTGCGGCTGCTCGGGGGCAGCGCGGT